>BMAV01001146.1:0-17818 GCA_019973955.1 Trichonephila inaurata madagascariensis
GCCAAAATAACTCACACCCATTCATTTTTCACACTTTCCGCCCCCCCTCTCAATCATCGACTTCTATTAAAAATTTTAAAAAAGGTGCCATTGACACCGGTTTCCTTAGCTATTTTTTAAAGGGATGGCCACCTAAAAAAACCGGGGGCCCAAATCTGTTTGGGATGTGGATAGGGTTTTTCGGAAAATTTGACGGATGGGGTTCACATCAATTGAAGACGTCACATAAGAGATACTCTTTATCCTCTAGTAGCAAATTAATTAACATCTGGGATGTACAATGTTTTGATTTTAAACGGCTTTCCCGTATTTAAATTAATATCCCTCTGCCTTAAAGAAATCGTCCCGGGTTTGGGGGAAACCCTTCTTTTTTTTTAGTGTTTCATTTTTAAATAGTTACCGATCAGGCGGTAATTTAAAAACAGTTGATTTTCCCCTTTAAACACCCCTGAAAGTTAAAATCCATAAATAGCTTTACCGAATAGAGAATTTCGGAATTTTTCACTATTCCTTCGAGCTTTCTTCCTAACCAAATTTGCAAATTGGCTTTTACGGTACAGTTTTATTAAATTGAGACGATAAATGGTACTGGATCTCTTTTTCTGGTAAATCTATCTCGAAATTAAATTTGAGCAAAAAACTAGACCTATTATCCTCTCAAAACTGTTCCTATCAATTCTTTTGGTTTTGAGAGGCAAACGCATTGTTAACTCCCCTAAAACCCTTTCCCCGCACATCGCTTTACATGTTTTCCCTCCATTTAACTGCCCAGCTATTTTAGCCATTGTATCATTCAAAACCTTCTTTCCCTGTTAACTGTTTTTTCACCACCCGTTAACGTCATACTGGTATCTTCTTTTTCCTCGCATTCCTTTTCACAACTCAAAATTTCAGGGTTCACTATTCCCCTATCTTATATCAATTCTAAAGAATCAGCTCCTATTTCATTAGAATTTATTACCCGCTTCGCACACAAAGCGATTTCTTCAACACTTTTTCCACCTGCAAACGGCCTCATTTCCCTTACACAATGACCAATTCTATCCACATTGATTTCTTTCCCTTTTTCAACCATAAACTTGTTATTCTTTTCTATTCATTATTCCCCTTACTTCAGAAGGGGGTAAACGTTCGTCCTTCTCACTGGGGGGAAACAATTCTCCTTTTCAAAATCACCAGACATGGCGTTCTCCACGCTTTTATTAACAACCTGGTTAAATAAGGGCCCTACACTTACAAACCCGGTTCACTAACGCGGTACGCTTTCCTGACAAACAAAAAACATTTGCGAATTGTTAATCCTATTCCTGACTTCAATTCTTTTTCGTTTAACTTATTTCTGTGTTGGCTCTTGTTTTTTCTAACTCAAATTCCTAGCTAGTCTACGCTCCTCAAATTTCCCCTTTTTTTTTTTTAATTTCCGTTTTTTCACGTTTCCTTTTTAATTTCCCGTCTTACACGTTTTCGCGTTCCTTAATTTCCTTTTTTCACCCAAAATCCCCTCTAACAAATATTTAACTCTTCATCAGTATATATTTACTTTGACAAATTCTTTTATTAATTTCCATCCTAGTTAAAGTAATATCCTTCACCCTAATTTTTCGAAAATTCCTAACAGTCCTTTTCCTTTCTTAACAGAAACGCCATGATGCCCAATACACACAAAAACCCAAAACTCAACAATGTTACAAAATTATACACAGACTCAAGGTCAACAATACACTAGCCTGTTAACTATATTTTTTAAAAAGTGCGCAAATCTAAAAACCCAAAACAATAACTTACTCACACTGTACCTCAAACCTACAATATAATTACTTATACTAACTACAAATCTATAACCTCAACAATATCCTACACAATAGACCAACAACAAATATAAACTGATACTTAATTTTCAAATCTATAACTTTAACAATATCCTAAAAATATTGAAACACAACAAATTATAAATACTTTTCAATTTTCACAACTCAAAAAAAAAAAATACCAATATCGCACTTTTTCACTTCATACAAAACTCAAAAAAACTTTTTTAGTTCTTATTGTTTACTAAATTTACCTAGTCTTTTTATATTCCTTATCTCAACTTTTACAACAAAAACAATACTCAGTTGCTGTCCCGAAAATAACTAAAAAAAAAGACTCACCTTAAAATTTGTAGACGTAACATAGGAACACTCAGGAAATCTCTTTAAAAAAATCACTTCTTAAAAAAAAATCATCACAAACTGACAGGAATTGACTTCTTAAAACTGGGGACTCGAAAAAAGTCCCTCAAAACACCGGGCGAACAGGTCCCCAAATCTCGTTGTTCATCAGGCAGGAACAAAGAGACACTTGTATCCGCTCTTCTACAGCTGGGACTCAGGAAAAACCCCCATAGAGGGGAATTTCAAAATCAAGCGGGCCCTTCAACCCAGAGGAACGAAACCTCTCGAAGTCGGGGTCCCCAAAAAAACAGGCGGGATTAAAATTTTCTCATCAATTCCCCCGGCGGCCGTTTTTTTCTATTCCAAAAAACTAAGGATTGGGGATCTATTACTTTAAAAGCCGGATCAACCCTCCAAAATTTTTAATATATATATATATATAATTAATCCCGTCATTCTACACAAAAAATTTAAGCCTCATTTTAAAAAAAAATTTTAAATTTAAATTTAAAAGCCAAAAAATATTCATTTAAAAAGGGCCCAAAGGGCCCGGGGGACAGTTTTTCACTGGGACAAACCCGCTTTTTCCCGGGCCCCGTTTTAAAGGCCTATCTCTCCAAGTTTTTTCCCTCTCTCCGTTCGTTTCCGGGCTTTCAAATCCCTTCTCGTCCTCCGTTCTTTTTTCCCAAAATTTACCCCTTTTTAAAACCGGGCGGGTCCACCACACGCCCCTCGTTCTCCCCCCATTGGCGGTCAAAAGAAAAGGGTCGCCTCGTCTTCCTCATTGGCAGGTCAAAAAAAAGGTCTGCCCTGTTCCCGGACCTTCGTCTCTCATCTTCGCGGAAACAAAAAAACACATTCCCCGTCCGTCGGGGAAACCAAGGGCGCCAAAATCACATCCATTCATCTACACCTGGGGTTCACAGCCCCCCCTCAACATCGACTTCTATTCAAAAATTTCGGAATGCCTTTGACACCGGCATTCCAGCTTTTGGGTTGACCAGATGTCGCGCTTTCAGGGCCCGTCAAAAACAATGACCCCATGGCCACCTGCACCTGTATCAACATCTGTTTGGGGATGAATGGATAGGGGTTTCGATGAATTTGACGGAGGGGGGGTTAAATCATGAAGACGTAAAATAAGAGATACTCTTTATCCTCTAGTAGCAAATTAAAACACCCCTGGGATGACAAATGTTTTGATTTTAAACGGCTTTCCTTTTAAATTAATATCCCTCTGCCTTAAAGAAATCCCCCGGGGTTGGGGGAAACCCCCTTCTTTTTTTTTAGTGTTAATCATTCTTAAATAGTTATTTGATCAGGCGGAAATTTTAAAAAATACAGTTGACTTTCCCCTTTAAAAAAAATTTAAAAAAACCCCAAAATAGCACCGAATAGAAATTTTCCGGAATCTTTCACTATTCCTTCGATATTCTTCCCCAAACCCAAAATTTACTTTGGGGCTTCTTACGGTACAGTTTTTTTTTAAAATTGGACGATAAATGGTACTGCGTCTCTTTTTTTGGTAAATCTATCTCAAAATTAAATTTGAAAAAACTAGACCAAATACCCCGTCTCTAAACTGTTCCTATCAATATTTTTTGGTTTTGAGAGAGGCAAACGCATTGTTAACTCACCTCTCAAACCTTCCCGCACATCTGTTTAAAATGTTTTTTTTCCTCCATTTAATTTCCAGCTATCTTCCCTGTATATTAAAAAAACCTTCACGACACTGTTAACTGCTTTTCACCACCCGTTAACGTCTATGGTATTTTTTTTTCCTCCATTCCTTTTCACAACTCAAAATTTCAGGGTTCATATTCCCTATCTTATACAATTTAAAGAATCGCTCCTATTTCATTGGAATTTATTCCCCCTTCCACACAAAGCTTTCTTCAACATTTTTTACCTGCAAACGGCCTCTTTTCCCCTTACACAATGCCCAAATTTCCCTACCCCAATTTGGGTTTCTTTCCTTTTTCAACCATAAACTTGTTATTTTTTCTATTCATATCCCTCTTATTTCAGAAGGAAAAACGTTCGTCCTTCTCACGGGGGAAAAATTCTTTTTCAAAATCCCCCGACATGGGTTCTCCACGTTTTTATTAACAACCTGGAAATAACGGCCTCACTTCTAACCGGTTCACTAACTTTTGCGGTGTTTTCCCGACAAACAAAAAACATTTGGGAATTGTTAACCCCTTTTCCCCCTGACTTAAACTTTTTTCTTTAACTTATTTCTGTGTTGAGCTCTTAGTTTTTTCTAACTCAAATTCCCACTGTTACGCTCCTCGAATTCCTTAATTTTCCCCGTTTTCCCCGTTGTACACTTTCCCTTTAAATTTTCCGTCTTAACGTTCTTCGCGTTCCAAATTTCCTTTTTCACCCAAAATACCCTCTAACAAATTTTAACTACTTCATCAGTATAGTATTTACTTTGAAAAATTTCTTTTTTAATTTCCATCCTAGTTAAAGTAATATCAACCCCCCCAAACTTTCGCAATTTTAACAACGTCTTTTCCTTCTTTAACAGAAACCCCATGATGCCTAATACCCCAAAAACCCAAATCTCAACTTAATCGTTACAAAATATCCCGACTCAAGGAAACTAACAAAATAGACCTAGACTTAACTATATTTTACAAATTCCCAAAACTAAAACCAACACAATAACTTACTCCACACTGTACCTCAAACGCTACAAATATAATTCAACCCCTTCACAAATCTATAACCTCAACAATATCCTACACTATTGTACCAACACAAAAAGTATAACTACTGTATCTTAATTTCAAAATCTATAACTTTAAAATATCCTCACAATATTTTCAACACAACAAAAATTAACTACTGTATCTTTTTTTCACAACTCAAACAAAATACCAATATCCCCAAAATTTTTACACTTCATACAAAACTAAAAAAACTTTCTAGTCTCTTATTGTTTCTAAATTTACCTAGTCTTTTTTTTATTCCTTATCTCAACATTTTACATACAAAAAAAAATACTCAGTTGCTGTCCCGAAAAAAAATCTCAAAAAAAAAGACTCACCTTAAAATTTGTAGCGAGACATAGGAACACTCAGGAACTCTCTTTACCCCACAAATCACTTCTTAAAAAAAACCCCCCATCACAAACTGACAGGGAAATGTGACTTCTTAACACTGGGGACTCTTGAAAAACGTCCCTCAAAAACACCGAACAGGTCCTCTTAAATCCTCGTTGATTCATCAGGCAGGAACAAAAAAACATTGTATCCCTCTTCTCACACTGGGGACTCCAGGAAAACACCTTAGCGGAAAATTAAAAAAACGCGGGAAAATATACTAGCGGAACGAAACCTCCAAATCGGGGCTCCCAAAAATCAGGCGGGCAAAAAATTTTCTCATCCCAAATTCCGCAGGCTGGCCCTTTTCTCTATCTCCAATAAAACTAAGGGTTCGGGCATCTATTCACTTAAATGCCGGATCAACACCGCTACCAAATTTTTAATATATATATATATATAGCAACGTCGTCAGTCATTCGTACACAAAAAAATTTTTACAGCCTCATTTTAAAAATTTTTAAATTTAATACTTCAAAAAAAAAATTCATTAAATAGGCCAAGGCCCGGGGGGACAGTTTTATCACTCGGGGGGACAATCCCCAGCTTTTCCGGGCTCCCGTTTACTCCATGGCTCTATCTCCAAGTTTCTCCCCCCTCCGTTCGTTCCCGTCTTTTCAAGTCTCCTTCTCGTCCGTCCCTTTTTTTCTCCAAATTCACCCCTTTTTAAACACCAGGGGGGGGTCCACCACACGCCCCCCGTTCTCCCAGGAGGGCAAAAGGGGTCTGCCCCCGCTTCCCCCTTTGGGGGTAAAAAAAAGGGCTGCCCCGTTCCCGGGGCCCCCTTTTTTCTCTCATCTTCGCGGCAAACACAAACACATTCCCCGTCCGTCTGGAATCCCAAAGGGCCATAACTCCCTCCATTCATCTCCACCTGGGGTTCCCCCCCACTCTCAATGATCGACTTTATTCAAAAATTTAAAGGGAATGCCTATTTAACCGGCATTTCCTAGCTATTGTAGATTCCCGACCAGATGTCTGCGCTTGTCCCAGGGGTCAACAAACAATGACCCCATGGCCCACCGCCCCGTCTAACATCTGTTTGGGGGTGAATGGATAGGTGATTTGATGAATTGACGGTGGGGTTCATCAATTGAAGACGTCACATAAAATCTCTTTATCCCTGGGAGCAAATTAATTAACATCTGGGGTGTACAAATGTTTGATTTTAAACGGCTTTCCCGATTTAAATTAATTCCCCTGCCAAAGAAATCGTCCCAGGGGCTGGAGGAAACCCTTCTTTTTTTTAGTGTTAATCATTCTTAAATAGTTACTTCGATCAGGCGGTAATTTAAAACTTGACTTTTTTCCCCTGAAAGTTCATAAAAACTTTACCGAATAAGAATTTCCCCGGGAAACTTTCACTATTCCTTCGAGCTATTCTTCCCAAAAAATTTGACAAAATTTGGCTTCTTTCGGTACAGTTTTATTAAATTGAGACGATAAATGGTACTGGGCTTTTTCTCGGTAAATCTATCTGAAATTAAAATTTGAGCTAAAAATAGACTATTATCCGTCTCCAAACTTTCCTATCAATATCTTTTTGGTTTTGGGGAGGCAAACGCATTGTTCTCACCTCTCAAACCTTCCCACATCTGTTTACAATTTTTTTTTCCTCCATTTAATCCCGCTATCAGCCATTGTTATTCCAAAAAACCCTTTACGATTCACTGTTAACTTTTTTTTCACCACCCGTTAACGTCATACTTACTTCTTTTTCCCCGCATTCCTTTTTCCCTCAAAAATTTTAGGGGTTTACTATTCCCCCATCTTATATCAAAATTTTAAAGAATCAGCTCCTATTTCATTAGAATTTATTCCCCTTCCCCAAAAAAGCGATTTCTTCAACACTTTTCCCCCTGCAAACGGCCTATTTCCCTTACACAATGACCAATTTTACACATTGATTTCCTTCCCCTTTTAAACCATAAACTTTTTTCTTTTTTTTTCATATCCCCCTTACCAGAAGGGAAAACGTTGTCCTTTCCCCTGGGGGAAAAAAAATTTTCCTTTTAAAATCCCAGACATGGCGTTCTCCCGCTTTTTTAAAACCCGGTTAAAAAACGGCCTACACTTACTAACCGGTTCACTCTTTTGCGGTACGCTTTCCCACAAACAATAAACATTTGCTTTTAACCCATTCCACCAATTATTTTGAACTTATTTCTGTGTTGAGTCTTATTTTCAACTCAAATTCCTAGCTAGTCTACGCTTAATTCCCCAATTTTCCCTCTTTCAGTTTTTCACGTTCCTTTTTTCCCCTTTCCCTTGTACACGTTCCCAATTTCCTTTTACACGTTTTTCGCGTTCCTTAATTTCCTTTTTTTATCCAAAAACCCTTAACAAATATTTAACTACTTCATCAGTAGTATTTCTTTTACAAATTTTAATTTCCATCCCAGTTAAAGTAATATCAACTTCTACCCCTAATTTTTCCAACTTCTAACATTACTCTTTTCCTTTCTTCGAAACGCCATGATGCAATAATACACACAAAACCCAAAACTAAACAATCGTTACAAAAAATTATACACAGACTCAAGGTAAACTAACAATACACTAGACCTAGCTTAACTATATTTTACAAATGTGCGCAAATCTAAAACCCCAAAAATTTCACACTGTACCTCAAGGCACAATATAATTACCCATTTAAACTTTCACAAATCTATAACCTCAACAAAATCACAATATTTTTACCAACACAACAAATATAACTACTGTATCTTAATTTCCAAATCTATAACTTCACAATATCCTACACAATATTGTAAAAACCCCTTCCTGTTCAAATTTTCCCTCAAAAAAAAAATCCCGCACATTTTATACACTTCATACAAAACTCAAAAAAACTTTCTAATCCAGTTTACTTTTACCTATCTTTTTTATATTCCTTATCTCAACATTTACATACAAAAAAAAATATCAGTTGCTGTCCCCAAAATAATTCAAAGAAAAGACTCACCTTAAAATTTGAGACGTAACATAGAAAACTCAGGAACTCTTTTACACAAATCACTTTTAAAAAAAACCCCACTCATCACAAACTGACAGAACTCGTGACTTCTTAACACTGGGGGCTCTTGAAAACGTCCCCCAAAACACACGGGGCGAACAGGTCCTCTTAAATCCTCGTTGATTCATCAGGCAGGAACAAAAAGACACTTGTAAAGCTCTTTCACAGCTGGGGACTCCCGGAAAACACCTCATAGCGGGAAATTACAAAATCAAGCGGGCACCATCACTAGCAGGAACAGAAACCTCGAAGTCGGCGCTCCCAAAAATCAGGCGGGCATTAAAATTCTCTCACACATTCGCCCCGGCCGACCGTTTTTTTCATCTCCAAAAAACAAAGGGTTCGGGGTCTACCTTAAATGCCGGATCCACCACTCCACCAATTTAATATATATATATATATATATACAGCTGTAACCCTCGTCATTCTACCAAAAAAATTTTTTACATTTTTTTTTTAAAAAATTTTAAATTTAAAATTTTAAAAGCCAAAAAATATTTTAAATAGGCCAAGGCCGGGCGGACGTTTTATCACTGAGGACAATCCCCAGCTTTTCCGGGCTCCCGTTTACTCCATGGCTCTTTTCCAAGTTTCTCCTCTCTCCGTTCGTTCCAGTCTTTTTTAAGTCTCCTTCTCGTCCGTCCCTTTTTTTTCCAAAAATTTACCCCTTTTTTCACCAGGGGGGGGTCCACCACACCCCTCGTTTCCCCCCGGGGTCAAAAGAAAAGGGCCCTCTTTTCCTCTTTGGGAGGTCGAAAAGGGTTCCCCCGTGGGCCCCCTTCGCTCATCTTCGCGGCAAACACAAACACTTCCCCTCCGTCGGAAAAAGGGCGCCATAACCCATCCATTATCCCACCGTTCACAGCCCCCCCTCAATCATCGACTTCTATTCAAACTTTCATAAAAAATGCCGACCCGGCATTCCTTGCTAATTTAAAATTGACCAGATGTCTGCGCTTGTCGGGGCCGTCCAAACAAGACCCCCTGGCCAGGGACCCGTCATCCAACATCTGTTTGGGGATGAATGGATAGGGTGATTTCAGATGTTTACGGATGGGGTTCCATCATAAGACGTCACATAAAAAGGATATCTTTATCCTCTGTGAAATTAATTAACATCTGGGGTGTACAACATGTTTTGATTTTCGGCTTTCCCGATTTAAATTAATATCCTCTGCCGAATCGTCCCAGGGGCTGGAGGAAACCCTTCTTTCTTTTAGTGTTAAACATTCTTTAAAAAGTTTCTTCGATCGGCGGTTTTAAAATACGACTTTCCTTTAAAAAACCCTGAAAGTTAAAAACCAAAAAAGCTTTACCGTAGGAATTTCGGGAATTTTACTTTCCTTCGAGCTATTTTTTTCCTAACCCAAAGCCCAAAAATTCGGTTTTACGGTACAGTTTTATTAAAATTTAGCGATAAATGGTACTGCGATCTTTTTCTCTGGTAAACTATCTGAAATTAAATTCTGAGCTAAACTAGACCTAATCCCTCTCTAAACTGTTCTATAATATCTTTTGGTTTTGAGAGGCAAACGCATTGTTAACTCACCTCTCAAACCTTCCCCACATCTCTTTTCACAGCCCTCCATTTTAAATGCCCCGCTATCAGCCATTGTATCATTCCCAAAATTTTACGATTCACTGTTAATTTTCCCCCACCCGTTAACGTCATCTGGTATCTTCTTTTCCCCCGCATTCCTTTTCACAACTCAAAATTTCAGGGTTCATATTCCCCCATCTTATATCAATTCTAAAGAATCAGCTCCCATTTCATTAGAATTTATTACCCCTTCCACACAAAGCGATTTCTTCAACACTTTTTTCCCCCGCAAACGGCCTCATTTCCCTTTCACAATGACCAATTTATCCACATTGATTTCTTTTTCCCTTTTTTAACCATAAACTTTTATTCTTTTCTATTCATTTTTCTCCCCCAGAAGGGGGAAAAGTTCGTCCTTTTCCTGGGGGAAAAAATTCTCCTTTTCAAAATCACCAGACATGGCGTTCTCCCGCATTTAAAAACCTGGTTAAATAACGGCCTACACTTACTAACCGGTTCACTAACTTTTTGCGGTACGCTTTCCGACAAACAATAAACATTTGCGAATTGTTAATCCTACCCGACTTCCATTTTCGTTTAACATTTCTGTGTTGGCTCTTAGTCTTTCTAACTCAAATTCCCTAACTAGTCTACGCCCCCAATTTTTAATTTCCCGCTTTCACGTTTTTTTCACGTTCCTTAATTTCCCTTCACGTTCCTTTTAAATTTTCCCTTTTTTTCGCTTTTTTTCCTTTTTTTCCCAAAAAACCCTCTAACAAATATTTAGCTCTCATCAGTATAGTATTTTTTCTTTGACAAATTCTCTTATTAATTTCCATCTTTGGTAAAAATAATATCAACTTCTACCCCCAATTTTTTCCCCCTTCTAACATTACTCTTTTCTTTTTCTTAACGGGAAAAAATGATGCATAATACACACAAAACCAAATCTAAAATTAATCGTTACAAAAATTATACACGCTAAAAAACTAACAAACCTAGACCCGACTTAACTATATTTTTTAAATGTGCGCAAATCTAAAAAAACACAATAAATTCCCCCCCTGTTAAAACCCCAAAAACCGCTTTTCAAATTATAATTACCAAAATTTAAAAAATAAACCCTTTCCAAACAAAACTATAACTTTAACAATATCCTACACAATATTTAAACACAACAATATAACTACTGTATCTTAATTTCACAAATCTAAAAACAACAATACCCCCCAATATTTTCCAACACAACAAGTATAACTACCTTACTAATTTCACAACTCAAAAAAAAAAATACCAATATGCCTTTTACACTTCATACAAAACTCAAAAATCTTTCTAATCTCTTATTGTTTTTCAAATTTACCTAGTCTTTTTTTATTCCTTTTTCAACATTTTTCATACAAAAAAAAATACCAGTTGCTGTCCCCAAAATAATCTCAAAGAAAAAACTCCCTTAAAAGTAGACGTAGACATAGAACACTAGGGAAACCCCTTTAAAACAAATCACTTTAAAAAACCCCACTCATCACAAAGACAGGGAAATCGTGACTTCTTACACTGGGAAATCTTTAAAAAACCCTAAAAAAAACGGGGGGGGTCCTCTTAAAACCTCGTTGATTCATAGGCAAGAACAAGACACTTGTACCCGGGTCTTTTACAGCTGGGGGCTCAGGAAACATCTCATAACAGGAATTCCAAAATCAGGGGGCACCTTCATCACTAGCAGGAACAGAAACCTCTTGAAGTCGGCGCTTCCAAAATCAGGCGGGGGTTAAAAATTCTCTCATAATTCCACGGCGGCCTTTTTTTTCTATCTTCAAAAAACAAGGATTCGGGGATCTATTTACCAAAGGGCCCGGGTCACACCCCTCCACCAATTTAATATATATATATATATATAATAAACTGTAACGTCGTCAGTATTGTCACAAAAAATTTTTACAGCCTCATTTTTAAAATTTAAAAATTTTTTTTAGCTTCAAAAAATTTCATTAAATAGGCCGCCGGGCGCGTTTTTCACTCGAGGAACCATTTCCCAAAGGGCCCCCCCTTTTTCCCGGGGTCCAGTTTTCTCCATGGCCCCTTTTTCCCCCAAGGGTTTTCTTTTTTTCCCCCTCCCTCCCCTTCCCGTCTTTTCCGTTTTTCCCTTCCCCCTTCCCCGTTCTCAAAAATTTACCCCTTTTAAACACCAGGGGCGGGTCCACCACCCCCCCTCGTTTTTTCCCCCTCTTGGCAGGTCAAAAAAGGGCCCCCCCCCCTCGTGTCCGGGCCACTTCGTCTCCCCCTTTCGCGGGAAACACAAAACACATTCCCGTCCGTCTGGAATCCCAAAGGGGGCCATAATTATCCAAAATTCCAAACTCCCCCTGGGCCCAAGCCCACTCTTCAATTTTCATGGGCTTCCCCATTCAAACTTTCATAAGGAATGCCATTTCACCCGGGATTTTTTTGCCATTGTAAATTCAGACCAGTGTCCGCCTTGTCCGAGGCCAGCAACAAACAATGACCCCATGGCCACCGCACTTTTCACCCCAAAATCTGTTTGGGGATGAATAATAGGGTGATTTTAGATGAATAAGGTGGGGGTTTTCCCCCTTGAAGATCACAAATTTTAAAAAATTAAAATTTTTAAAACTCCTTTTATTTTTAAAATTATTTACATCCGGATGGGTACAAATGGGGGTTTGGGTTTTTAACCTTTTTTAATTTTTTTAAAAATTTTCCCTTTGCCTTTTTTAGGGAAACCCCTAAAAAGGGTTTTTGGAGGGGGAAAACCCCCTTTTTCCCCTGAGTGGTATATTCTAAATTTTTATCAGCGTTTTAAAAACAAAATTTTTTTTTTTTCCCTTTTAAAAAATTTAAATTAAAATTTTTCCATTTAAATTTTTTCCTTTTAAAAAACCGAAATTTTTTGAAATCCAAGGGGGAATTTTCCCCCCCCAAAACCCCCATAAAAATTTCCCGCTACCCCCCCTGAATGTTTATATTAGCAAATGTAAACAATGCAATGAAACAACAGTTTTTGGTAATATGCACTTTATGGAAAAAAATTTCCCTGTAAATTTTGGGCCGTGTTTGGGATGCTTAAGGTTAAATTAAACTCCAAGATTTTTTTTCAAAAGAATAAATTTTTCGGAGTAAAATACGTGATGAAAATTTAAAAAATTAAAAAAATTTTTTATCGGGATATTTTGAGATTTTCCCAGAGTCATGTGTTTTAATTACGAGAAAAAACGAAAAGAAGCCACCCTTTTTTCGTTAACATCTATTATGCATCGAAAGAGCATGTAGAACTCTAACTGGGCGATAAGAATCGCTTGAGTTTTGCAAAAAATAAATTTTAATCACCCCATGTGACATCCTCATTGTGAACTCTCCCCATAATACTTGTCAAGATTTACGTACAGGGGTATGAAGTTGTTCGTGGGCATTGTATTCCCAAAAAAAACCCTATTCTTTCCTCATGTCTAGGGACAAAGAAGCCGATTTGAAAAGGCAATGCCCCCGACTTCCAAAGATCTTTTGTCCCGTTCTATCGGAAGGAAGTTTGGGGAACAGCACCCATTTGTTGGGTTTCTTCGCACATATGGGCCCCAAACAGCTTGAATGAAAAGGAATGTAGGCCGGTTGACAAAGACACAGCCCACAATGTGACAAGGGGTTTTTAGCCCCCCCAGATGGTTAACAAACCGCGTCGGAGTTGGGGCGACGTGCCGGCCTGTTGTCTCCAAGTACCAATGGAATGGAACTAAAGTAGGGGGGGCCGTGTGCAGAACTTTTCACTCGCCAATGAGCGGTGATTGGGGCGTGAAAGCGACCCCCCAATCCCCTCACCCCGAAAGTTGATGGGGACTTTCGATCTTCTTTCCAATCGATTATTACTTCGCTCTTGAGTTTTGTTTCTCTTCTTGTTTCTTCAAAGCAATCGGGATATTTTGCGGGGTCAGCTTCCCTAAAGAAAAAAGGAAGACGAACTTAAGAACTTGTGAAAAGACGGAGTACCGGAGTCGGGGTAACGACTAGAACAATCGGGTTTGAAGCTAGAACTTTTCAAAATTGGAAAGGGGGATTTTTAACAAATTAATAATAAATCTACTGTTTTTTTTTTTAGTCAGAATAAAATGTCTTTTTAAATTAGCTCTGTGACCCCTCATACCATTTGAAGTATTTAAAGGGGTCATGACGCCACACTGCCTATTTGAAACAAAAAGGAAAAAATTAGAACACGAAGCAATTATGTGTAAAATTACCCTCAATCTCTTAAAAAAATTAATATTTTTCTAAAAAGCATAATATTGGAGAAACTATCAAAAATTTGGAAAACATTTTTTCATTTGTTAAAGATACATACATATCTTATTAAAACTTCCAATAAATCACCCAAAAAGGGTTACAATTAATGCTATAAAAGGACGAATAAGGTCTACAAATTGGCATACACGGAACCAGTTAAAAGGGAAAAAAGCATTGAATCTTTTTTTTACCCTGTTGAAACGTTGCGTGTTTTTTTTCTATGGGTTAATTTCCCCTTTAAAATTTAAATATTCGTTGTTATAGTAAAAATTTTTTTAAAAAATATTTTTTTTAAAAATTTTATTTAATTAATAAAAATCAATTTTTTGAAAAAGAAAAATTCGTTTTTTATATAATATTGATGGTAAAGGGACAAAATAAAAAAAAAAATTTCTAGTTTTGGGACATTTGAATTTTAACATTGTGTAAAAGGGCGCCTACGCGCCTGAAGGTGTGGGAGAAAAAAGGGGAAAAAATACCATATTCACAAAACCACTGAATTTATTTACAGCACAAACCACAACACAAAATCCCATCAACCAAAGTTAAAAGATGCCCCAATTAATGAATATGGAGACAATTAACGAGGTACACGAATATAAGAAGATTTTAAATTTCATCGGGCACACTTACGTCACTTCAATAACTATGCCTTCTTTGCTCCAACTAGATTCAATATAAAGAGACAGATCGTCCCGGTAATAAATTGCGACATGGTCGACCGTCGATGACCATATCGTGGGGTTTCAGCGTGTTAGAGGTGGGGGATTCTCGAAAAAAGAGAATTTTAAATTCAATATGATTTTTTATTAAGAATTTCTTTAGTTTTTTAAAACGCCTTTTAATTAAGTGAGAAAAACCAAAAACACGTAGTTTTAATTAACACAGATCGCGCAATTAGATCATTATCAAATAATTATATTATATCGCGCCTGCTCTCAATCTCAAAATGTATTCGCGTTCAGAATATAATTTCCCACCGGTTGAATACGCAACGTCAATCCACTTCAAATATTTCTCCAAGGGCGTACAATGGTTGTACCTTGGTTTAATGGCAGGATGTGTCTTGATTCTAGGTGCCCTCTATAACCTTCTATCTTTCTGAACGGAACTTTTTTAAATTGCCTTCGCTCACTAAAACTTCTATCCTTTTAAAAGGGTTTTCTTATTTGCATCTATGCTTCGTTTTACTTCTTTGGGTTTGGGGTTTGGAAAAGATTTGCCATTAATCGGGGCCGTCAAAGAACACAGGGTTATGTTAGAGAAAGGCGCGTGAGATGTCACACAATTATCAATTACTAAATATTCGCGCCTCACAGTACATTTGATTAATCACTGCCCGCTAGATCATCTACCTCTCTCTTTCTAAACCCGAAAGCCTGACATTATTTAGTAGTCTTAAACTTGCATGCCCCTTTTTCTTCTTCAGAGGAAGCTTTTTAAAAAAAATTTTTTAAAAGGATTAAAAATTTCCCCGAAAGGACTGTTATGAAGATCTGGATAGAGCCGTCGGAATGGTTAAAAGAAAAAAACTGTTCACTTTTTTGTATTTTAAAAAAAGTATATACAGACATATTTAAGGGATATTCCCCTCTGTGTATGGATCCGTCCCAAAGTTCTTGGAATGATTTTTTAGTTGCCAACGCTATTTGGAGGGTTGGAGTTTGGATAAAAAATTGTAGGAACCCCAAGCTTCGAAAGAGATCGGTTTAATCACCGGGGGCAGTTGTTGAGGTATGATCCGCCCACGCAGGAACAAAGTTTCCCTCGTCGAGAAAAAATGGACCTTTTTTGGGACAACATTATGGAATCAAGTATTTTGGTGAAACTGGGTAAAAGGGGAAAAACCTTCGAAATCTTCGGGGCGGACGGGGGAGAACGAATGATGATGATCGGGGGACTGGGTGATGAAACAAAACCAAATTTTCATGTGGCCAAAAAGGGGTTCCGGGGAAAGCGTCAACGACGACGACTGCTCGGTTAGTCGGCATCACAAATGGACAACTCGATGCAAAAAGTGCGTCAAGTTTTGGAAAACAACGATTAAAAGGTTTGCGGGTGCAGGGGGTGTGGTCCCCAAACAATCATTCATCACATTTTAAAAGGGAATCTTCAAATCAGGAAAGTCTGTGCAAAAATGGTGTAAAACCATGACAACCCTTCAACCATACTTCACTATTTTTCTTGGGTTCCGGCCAAAATGGGTGTGACAACGTTGCCCCAGCCACCAAACAGCCTGACCCACCGTTTTTTTTTTACCCTGAGAACTTCCCATGGGACGCTGGAGGCAGTAAAGAGCTTTGACGATATCACAGAAGGAAATTTCCAAAAAAATTTCCCGGGTGCCCAATTATTAAGAAGCGTTGGCAATGGTACATCGAATTAGTTGAGATTACTTTAAAAAAGTTTTGAAAGGATTTTAGCTATATTAAAAAGAAATGATTTAAAAAAATTTTTCCCAGGAATTTCAGGACAGCCCTTATAAGTCTTTCGAAAACCGAAGCCCAGATTTATTGGATTCCAAGGGCTTGAGCATTTTATTAACTACATATAAATGTTGACCCAATTGGGGGGCATTTTTTCGGTGATCGTGGACGGTTATTCAAAGGCACCCTACAAAGTTGATTGCATTTAACTGCATCTTTAATAACAATAGAAATTTACAGGATTTTTTTTTTGCGCTTTGATTCCCAATTGATTTTTCAGTAATTTTTTTGTTTTTAGAAATATATAAATTTCTTATCAGAGGGGGGTAAGGTTTTCCAAAGAATAAGGGCAGATTGAGATTATCCCAAACTGAAATGAGAATTAATACCAGTAGCGTACCCATGTGAAAAATACACATGCACCCCAAAAATTTTGAAAAATTCAAATTTAAATACATGAAATCGTTGGAAGAGGGGATGAAATTTTTTGGCAAAGGATATTACAAAAAAAAAAAAAAAGTTTATTAGACTTCATTTTTATTAACATAATATTTTATTCATGTATTTACTAAAAATTAATGAAAAAAAAAACATTCAAAGAACTTAATGAAATTTAATATACAAAACTCAAAAAAGCCAAAATCTTTAAAATTTTTTTTTTTGGTCTGCTGTTTTTGATTAACAGCTTTAAATCCATCTTCATTGTAAGCGAAAAAAAGTTTGCTTTCCCCGAGCCTCTTTTCCATTGTTCTCGTAGAAAAAAATTTTTCTAAAATAGAAAAAAACGTAAACCACACACACAGACAAACTAACAATTTTACTCACACTGCGATGTATTTCACCGAATTAGATCAGCGATGAAATATTTTTTTTGGGGGGTTTGAAGGGGGGGGAGGGTGAAAAAAAAAACAAAAAATTTAGTGTCCGGGATATTTCAAACGTTTGCCTCCTTTCTATGAAACGGGGTAGCTAGTCCTGAGTGACCGATCAAAATTCCTTGTATGCCCTTTTTTAAAAATAAAATCTTTTTTCAAAGTGTTAGAATGTTAACATATTTTGGGGGGCCCTGTGCTTGGGGGCCCCGTAGCTTCCCCTTTATATGAAACCACCCCTCTTTCCTTTTTTCACTCTCCTATACTTATCTGCGCTGGTGTTTTTTATTTTTTCCTTCCCAGAAAATAAATTTTTGTGTCGTTCTATTATTTTTTGTTAACCGATATTTTGTCTCACGCGTTTTCGGTTAAACATTTCACTGTATTTCGGATAATTCTTTATTATAT
>BMAV01001147.1:0-32630 GCA_019973955.1 Trichonephila inaurata madagascariensis
TTAACCCCCCAAAATTTTTAGATTCAATTTTTATATGGAAAACGTCTGGGCGCGCGTGCAATGGTATCCACTTTGTATTACTGGTTTCTTTCCAGATAACTTTGATTTTAAATTCACGCTTGTCTTTTTCCCATACCATTCCCCAAATTGCCATTTCATTACTGAAACTTCTTTTTTTAAAAAGTATCTTATTTGCATTTCTTTTCACATTTCGCTTTTTGGGTTTTGTTGGAAAAGGGGCCCCTAATCTTGGCCACCAAAGAACCCAGGGGTTTTTTTTAAAAAAAAAGAGCTGACCCCTCAAGGTGTTGTCATTTCACATTTGAATTCAATATTTCGAGCATTTCAACAGTAAAATATATTATAGCTGGCTACGTGGGCACCAAGGGAGGGCCCTGGGGCCCGGCCCCCCAAATCCCCTGTTTTTTTTCCGATTGATTATAATTCAAATAAAAGTACGAAAAATTTAGCTGATTTTTATTAATGATTAATTTTATTATTAATGCTAATTATTTATTCAAAAATTAGTTTTGCTTTTTTGTTCCCGAAAATCGACAAAATCAAAAGGAGCATGATACAAGATTGGTGAACTTTCGACACACCGGACCTCTCCCTTGAAAAATTCCTGTGTGCGCTACTGGCTGGCTATCTTATTATTTTATTATTAAGTAAGCTATTGTCTCGAGAAATTTTTTTTTATTTAAGTACTCTTAACTTATTTATATACTTTTCAATGATTTTTGAAAATAAGAAATAATATATGAGCTGAGTAATAAGCTTCGTAGAGATATTTAATCTCTCCATATATAAAGGAGGAAAGAGTGACTCACTCACTCATTCATCGCGATATTTCTGAAACTATTAAACCTACAGACTTGAAATTTGCCTCATATGCTTCTGTTGTTGAGTAGAGATCCTCTGAGAGCAGATTTTGGGAAAGTCGACTGAAAGGGTTTGGGGGGGGTGTTATAGAAAACCCGTTTTGGACTTCTCACTTACAGCAGTGCTTCTCAAAGTTTCAATATTCGCGATGCAATATACAATCATAATTTTCATTGCGCCCCCTCATACAATAACAATGTATTGAATTCAATGATAGTATTCTTCGACACTAAACTAGATACGAGCAACCTCTGGGGGCCACCGGCGTATATAAAGCCCCCTCACACTCAAAAGTTAATTTTCCCTTGACGTATATATACTTTTCCGCAAAAGATCTTTTCTCTGCCCTGCTATCCAAAAAATTTTTCCCAAAGGTTTGGAATGCAGTAAAAGGACCTTTACAATGTTTGGAAGGATTTATTTATTTCAGATTATTTGCTTTTTATTCCTTTCTTCTCAATAACACATATGTCGCTACGTGGGAAAAAGGTTTGTTTGGGGAAACGAATCGCAACTTTTAATCGGCAGTTAATGGATTAATTATAAACCATGCAAATTATAAAGATAAGTGTGTTAATTTTTGTAATTTCATATATGACACTCCCATGTGAGATCAGTGGTAATTATTAAACTGGCTCTTAAATGAGTATTGTTAAATTAATTATAAAATACTTTATGTTGCACTGATACATTTATAAGTGTAATATATAAGTGTAAATGTGTATTTTATTTTTTATTATGTCAGAATATATTTTGTTTGTTTACATTGAGTAAATTAGTAATTGTTTTAAATCTTTTGTTTTTGACTTTTCATTATGCTCGCGCCCCCCTCGTAGAGTTGTCACGCCCCCAAGGGGAGCGCGCCCCACAGTTTGAGAAACGCTGCCTTACAGACTTGAAATTTAGGAAAATGTGTTTTTAAAGTAGAGATCCGCTGAGAAAGGGTTGTGTACAAATCGACACCCAAAGGAGATTGTGTGCGGTGGTGGTGGGGAGCTGTTATAAATAAAAAAAAATGTTTCGGTTTTTGAACTACTGCACCAGAAAACTTAAAATTTTGAAATTATCTTGTAACGGGTACTAATCCTCTTGGTGAAACTATTTTTAACTGGGATTTTTAGTTTAAGAACCGTTTTCCGTAGAGATGACATGGTTTTATGCAAATGTTATTATTTAAACCCTGGTGTTAGGTATGTGAATTTAATGGTTTATCGTTGATTGTTAAGCGTGGAATCTAAGAATAAGAGTAGGTGAATTGCGACTTAGAGATCGCGCGTCCTGTAAATTAATATGCGTCGTATAATCCACCAAGAATTGTGGAAGTAAATATCACTGGAGCTGACCGTGTTATCGGGGTTCGAGAAGTATCACCACAAGGAGCTCCTACTGAAGCTAAGTGATTGTCAATAATCTTGTGCATCGAATTAAGTGTTAGAATTTCAGATTGCTCCCAGAGTTAAGCTGTAAAGTTGTTTTATATTTTCATAAAATGTTAAAGATAGAATAAAAGTAGCTATTTTTTAAGATCATGTCTGTTTCTTCCCCGAACCCTCTTATACCCACGACCTTCGGGCCATGACAATTTGAACCTTTCTTTTGAGTAGAGATCTATTAAGAAAGGGTTTTCCTGAGAGCGATCTCAAATCAGAAAAGCGAAATCTATGCGGAGGTTTTTCAATAACTTAAAAGTTTAATGATAGGATTTATTTAAACATAACTTTAAAAAATATGTAATCCTACAATGTAAGGAAAATCCCAGCAAATGAAGGTGTGTAGTTTCTAATTTATAATAAACTGTGATTGTTGCACATAAATTAATTTAGAATTTCACAAATGTTATTTTATAAAAATTAAAAGTACGTATTTTTCAATTTATATTATTTTTATTATACTGGGTGGGCAAAATCCGTAAAAACTTTAAAAATTTATAAAACCCAGAAAATTAAACAAAATAAAAAATGGTTTGCGGGTTTGGCATAGATAAACCACAGGATTTTTTTTAGATAAGAAAAAGAAAATAAGTAATATAAAAAAATAGTTTTTAAGTCAATTCCTACTTGACCCAAAAACAAAAAATTTTATTTTAGCTACAATAAATAGTTACATAAATAAATTTGTATATACATAGGGAAGAATCCCAACATTAATGGTAATTTGTTTTTTAATTATCATTAAAGTATCGTATTGTCCTTTTTTAAATTTTAGTCCAACTGAATCTTTAACACGCGAAAAACCTTTTTAAGTTTTGACACAAGTCGCCAAAGGGGCGCTAAGTCGCCAACGGGGATGTGTATTTCTTTAAATAATTATTTTAATCAAATAATTTTTTTTAATTATAATTTAAATCACACATTGTATTGTCATCCAAAATGATCTTTATATTAAATTTCAGTAATTCAGGTTTTTAAAAAGTATTTTATTAACGATTGAAAATTCCACCAAGATAAATAAATAAATATACAAATATATAAATAAATAAATATATAGCAGTCGAGCTAATAGTAGGAATTAAAAAAATCAAAAACAATTGATAGGTGGAGTTTTGTCAGAAGTGAAAGAAAATTTTAAATAGAAAAAAAGTTCTAAACATTTATTACACACTGTGTTCCAATATCCACCCCCACAAGGGTTGTCATTTTCCCAAACGTGCCCAAAAATCCAGCAACGGCAGAGTGCAGAACGTTCGCCTGATACAATAGCCTCGGCGGATCGCATATTTCAATTCCGACAGTTTGGGATGGACGAGATTAATAAGGGGAATTTTACTGTCCCACACCCAAAAAGTTACGGAGTCAGATATGAAGAAAGAGGATGCCTTTAAACTTACGTTTTGCTAAAGTTTAGCTTGGTCTCCGGATCTTAAATGATCCTCGAGCGCATCCATTTTCCCTCAAATCGCTAAAATCTTTAGAGGCCTACTACTGTTGAAGGCCCTTTTCCAGTCTTCACATTTTTCTGAAGTCAATTTTCCCCAGTAACAGTGCTGATTCCTTGTTCATGAAAAACAACCAACAAACTTTGTTTTTCTCACTCAGCATCCTTGTTCACTTAGTTGACATTCAACGGAAAATTAGATCTGGATGAAGAGCATCACATTATTTCTAATCGCCTGTCTCATTTGCATATTTTTAACTCAGTCGTTTGTAGCAGTGCCATCTGTCGGCAGGTTTTTTTTCTTATCTTAAAAAAATCCCGTGACTTATCGATGTCAAACCATTTTTTATTTTGTTCTATTTTCTGGGTTTTATAAATTTTTAATGTTAAACCATTTTTTATTTTGTTTAATTTTCTGGGTTTTATAAACTTTTAATGTTTTTACGGACTATTTGCCCACTCGGTATTTTTATGCATAATTTTGTAATATAGAAAAATCTACAACTTTAATATTTTTTTTTCTTTAAAAAAAAAGAGAAATTTGAACTGTATTAAAATATACATCGAATAACATACGAAAAACATGTATTTAAAATTTTAAGTAAAAAGTAAAAGTATTATAGCAACTTCAAATAAATTGTTTTTAAGTGAAATAAGTGCCATAATAAAGAGAAGAATTTAAGAGGTACTCACTAAAAACAACTATACGATTTTACCTTTTATTTCCCGGTTAGTATATTCTCAGATATATTTTTTCCACCGATTCCAAAATCCCTTGAAAAACAACTTGCAATCTCGAATTATCTTTCTTTCGTGTAAATAGCTTATCAGATTTAGAAAAGTGAAAACTAGAGTTTTTTTTTCTTTTCAAAACCTGGAGAGTTATTCTTTCCTAATCTTCTAAAAAAATAAAATGAAAGCCTACCTTCTTAGAAGAAAAACTTCATTGTATCTTTCCCAGAGTTTAAAAAAAATAGTATCGTTTTTGACCACCTGTGATGTTGTCCTAAGCGCTTTCGTTTTTCATTTTTTTTGGATGTGTATTATTTCGTGTTGAAATTTTATTCAAAAACTGTGTCGGAGTACTATTACTTCGAATGAAAAGAATTTCATTTTCTTAAAAAAAAGAGAAATAAGTAAAACATTGTAAAAAAGAATGAATTTCTTTGTTTAACTACGTAAGCGAAATTTTTATACGATAGTCGGCCATGTTTTTCTTTTTAATGGATGTAAGAATCCTTTGACTTTGAAGGTTTCCCCACAAAGTATGGAAGTGGTCGGCATTTTTAAGTTTTCAATGGGATTTCTATTTTTATCATGGATGGAATTCATTAAAATGTTTTAAAAAAGCATTAAAAAGAAAAGAAGAAACGTATTGAATATGGTTATTTGAGGATAAAATAACGCTCGGTTGAAATTTCTTTGATGTTTGCATAACTTTTCATGTTATTTGTATAAGTATGCGTGCTATTTTTTAAATACGAATTTGTTTTTTTTTTCTTGGTTAAACTATATTGCAGATGTATTGAACGTTTTCTAGTCTTTGGGAATATTTTCAACGAATGATTTCAAAAATCATTTGACATTTATCACAGTTACGTTTTTATCAATGGTTGTTATATTTACTCAGTAACCTGAGCAGTTGATACAGATAGCACGTAAGTTTTACTTTTTATGGATCACGATAGAAAAATATAAATAGGGATACAGTTAGGGGAATACAGTTTTCAATTCCTATTAGAACTCTGATGTTTCAAATAAAAATAAGTTTTGAGGATGTAAAAAGGTCGTAATGTCGATAGCTAAGAACGCCTCAACTCATATTACTATAGTAAAAAAGTTCCCGCAATAGTCTCCTTCATTCAAGCAAGTGTTCGTTGGAGGGAAAATATCGGTTTCAGAGGTTGACAGCACTAATAATGAAAACACACAGTCATCTGGAATTTCCGGATGATCGCCGAATCCCCACGTTATGTGAGAAATGATGATGTCCAGAAAGCCATTAAAATTAATAGTTTTAAGTCTCACTTTAAAAAAATAGCTAAGAACTTCTTTGATTCTTTACCTCATACCAATAACGTAAATATGTTAAATCTTCATGACTACAATCTTAATATTAATACTAAAAGACCGAGAAGAATACTTCTAGATTCGTATAATCCACTTTAATTTTTAATTTATTAGTGCACTTTTTATTTATAGCACATTTTATTTGCTAAACCTTTACATTTTAAATTTTGTATCATTACTGGAAAAGACTCGCACCTTCTATCAAATATTACTTTTCTATACTTTTGAACAGCCAATGAGAGCCAATAAGATTCGTATAATCCACTTTAATTTTTAATTTATTAGTGCAATTTTTATTTATAGCACATTTTATTTGTTAAACCTTTAAATTTTAAATTTTGTATCATTACTGGAAAAGACTCGCACCTTCTATCAAATATTACTTTTCTATACTTTTGAACAGCCAATGGAGTCAATTTCCTCACGTTCCAAGAACCAATCAGAGAGCGACCACTCAGCTGTCTCCCATGCCCCCAAAATTACTTCGTCTAGATCAGCGATACTCAACCTGCATCCCACCGAGCCTTTTTAAGTGTCCTGGTCATGGCCCATTGCTATGAGAAATTTACTTATTTAATAACAGAGCATTGTATTGAAAATTTGGGGGGAAATTCTTTGTCAAGAAATCAATATATCAGATTTGCTTTTTGCTGTCAGTGTCGTACGAGTACGAATTGATATTCTTTTTCTATTTGGAACGGTTACGGTAAGTGATAACAGACAACAGTGGAGTAGCGACAACTTTTATGGATGGAACTAATTTTTAACTGTATAACTGTATTCCATATCTTGCAAGCGAAAAATTTTCCGAAGAAAATATATAGTTTAAAGACATTTGGGTGGTGATTATTTTGTAGTGAAAAACAAACATGGATCAGTAATTATTTTATTTAATTTGTCACGAAAGTGCTGTATTTTAAAAATACAAATAAAAGGGAATCATTCAATGACACTTTTTCTCGAAGGTCTCTTTTTCAAGAGGTGACAAATAGGATTTCTTGAATAACCTTTGCAACAGCAACAAAGTGCTTTGGCAGTGGTAATATTACAGCGGTAACAAAGACATTCTATGAAGTTTGCTATCTTGTTGGTGATCACATGAAACCGTTTACTGATGCAGAAATTGTGAAAGCGTGTTTCTTAAATGTTTCTAATTTAGCGTTAGGGACAAAAATAAAAAAATGCAAAAAATAATTAAAAAGTAAAACGAGTTATATTTTGATCAATTTTTCACATTCTAAATTTCCAGTGTTATCTTGGTCCTAGAGCATTTCTCCTCTCCCCTCCCCCATTTATTCTCATGTTGCGGCCCCCGTGAAATAACTAACACATGTATGCGGCCCGCGTGAAACAGCTGACATATGTATGCGGCCCAGTAGAAAAAAAAGGTTGAGTACCCCTGAATTAGATGAACTTTTTCGAACGATTGACTCAGAATCCTTCATCTCCCAGCATGAAAAAAATTCAGTCGACTCCTCATCAATCACCAGATAAGGGATGGAGGGCCGCAAGCGGCCATTTGCCCAGTAATAGCACTAAAGCATCTGGAGTTCATTTTCTGTACTGTTAGCGTTAGCTACAGAACATTTCTGACAAAGCGAAATTTTCATTTGTCGGATTTTTGCGATGTCGTCTTTGGAGCAGCGTGCAAACATCAAATTCTGCGTTTTGGACGAGGCCTTCTGCAACGCTCCAGATGATGAAGAAAGCGTATGGAAACGATTCAGCACTATAGAGGATTTTTACCTGTTTCCATGGTTGAAGGGACATCCTTTTGTGACTTCAGATGAGGTGATCCAACTAAAGGACCTCTAAAAAATGGATACAAGAAGTGTTTTGAGCAGTTTTATGGAACGCTGGAACAAGTTTGTGGGTAAAGGGGGAGTACTTTGAAATCCAATAAGATTAAATTATTGTTTTATTTTTTAAATAATTTTAAAATTTTTGGGAATCCCCCTTTTTTTAAAAATTATTGAAATTTTATTAAAAAGATAATTTTTTGATTTTAACCACCTTATTGGGGTTTAAAACCTGCTTAACCATTTTTTTTTTTTTGATTTTTAAGTTTTTAAAAAAAAAATTTTTAAATTTATTAAAAATTTATCTTTTTTTTTTTTCTGGGTATAATAAAATATTAAGTTAAAATATTTCCCTCTGGCAACCAACAACTTTCAGAACAACCAATAGCGTAAAAAAATTAAAAAGGTCCCATTTTCAAAAACCCAGCTTTTAATTTGAACCCCTTCACCCTAACGGTGGCCCTAAATAAATTTTTAAAATTATTTAAAAAATTTTAAATTTTAATAAACCCGAAGAGTTGTCCGTACAAGTTTAAATCCAAAAATTTTTTAAACTTTTTAATTATTTTTCCAATTTGGGCCTTTTAAAAAATTTTTAAAAAAAAATTATTACAATACCTGACGTAATCTATGCACAGTTACCACTTTCGACCTATCGATTGCGTGTGATTAAAATGATACCTATGAACAATGGAATTGTAGAAGTTATTCTGAAAAAATAGGGAACCCTTTAAAAGTTTTTAATTTTAAAAGATAAAAAAAATAAAACTCGAGCTATTTTTTTGGTAATTTTTTTTAATGCACAAAAAATAAATTAATCGTAATGCTGTTGGATGTACAATATTTTGATTAATCTTTGAAGTGTTTAAACAAACAAATGCGAGGGTTTGCCAACCCTCGGACACGCAACATATAATTGGCCGTGCGAAAAACAAACTTTTCACCTTTTTTTTTTTTCCTTGCCGTGTATTCGTGGAATAAATAATACACAGGGGTAACACAATTATGCGTTTTAAGGTTTTTAATCAATATCTTTTTAACCAATTGCGATATCGAGCTGAATTGCGAATCTAAACCATTCTCAAATCCCCTTGAACCCACACAAAAATGTCATCAAAATCGGTCCAGCCGCTTAGGAGGAGTTCAGTCACATACTCACGCAAAGAAGAATCATATATATATATATATCATAAATTCCGTAAAATTTAAATTATAATATTTTTTCGGTGTGAATACATATCGTATAAAAAGAAAATTGTGAAAGTATAATTAATTATTTACAAAAAATCTAAACTTGTTTTCATCTGGTGCAAAGTTGGTTGAAATTAAACTTAGTGGCGCAGCAGCCCATAGAGAGCTAAGGCTCAGTGTGCTCCTCTCACTTTTTCTGATCTAGGGGTACAGTAAGTGTTTCACGTCATACTGTCTACCTTACCAGAACATCTGCTCATGCATCATAGTGTCCAAGGTCATGAAAGCAGGTAAACATTTATGCAAAAAGGACAGAAAGGCTTGTCCGAAAGCAGCATATGCAACATAAGAGTATTTGAAATTAAAATTCAATTTATTTGGATAAATAGTTTTCAAAAGAAGTTTGTTTGACTAATTTTGTTTATTAGGACAACAGTACTTGTAAATTGAAAAATGTTGCATTACAATTAGCAAAACAAATTTTAAAAAATTCTGTGGTCGTTAGTAAATTTTTTACTAAAAGGCACGCAAATATGAAGTTTTGCTGCATGTATTTGAAATTTTTATGTTGCATTTATAGAGTAACTAGTTCTGGAAACAAAAACAGTTAGTGGTACCTCAGAATCTATATTTTAATGATACTTAAACTTATGTTGCACTAGAGTTATATAATGGAAAAGTATTGAGACAAATCGCACATTAAAACTAATAAAAAAGAATTTTTCGGCTTAAATATCTGTGTTATTTTACTTGATAATTCTTATCTGTGTGATCTAATATTTGATATTCAGATAATTCCCCGCGCGATATACTTTGAATACATTCTCCACAGTTACTAAAGTATGACTTAAGTATGACGAAGAATATCTGTGACTTACTGGGTACATGATTTTGGAAAATTCTGTTGGGAAATAAAGAAATGTTTTGGGGTTACTAAACAAGAACTATTTTCTTCAATATTTATACACAAAACACAAATTCTAAAAATTCTAGGAATTTGAAAATATATTTGAATGAACGAATATTTGACTAATAGATTACAGAATAAATTTTGTATGTCTTTTAACTCTCTTTAAAAAGATATAAAATCAACAACACAAAAGCATTGAAAAAATATTTTCTCTAATATCCTTATTAGAACTAGAATACTCTCTCCAAAGGTATCGTTTTGCTTATATGAAGTTCCACACAAGTCAATTCCATCAATAATTCAACTTTCTTTCTACAGATTTGCGAAACTTTCCAGCATCTTGATTTCGAATAGAATTTATTGATTGTCGTATTCTATTCGGATCCAGCTTGGGCGATAATTTTACGTTTAAATTCTTGCTTCCGCACCAAAAAGCGAAATTCCTTTTAAAAAGAATAAGAAAGGGGAAAAGTCAGCTACTTCGCAGGAGCAGGATTCTCACATTTTTATTTTTAATCTGGAACTCTTCTGATCAAAGAGGGATTTCCAATAAAACTAATTTTAACTCCGAACTGTGAGAATAAAATTTAATCAGATCTTTACTCATATGGTTCTTGCACTTTTGTTGTTCTGATGGAAAATTAATTAAAAGTATGTGTTCACACACGTGCAAGAACTTGCATAAATCTTCCTGTTTTTAGGCCTAGAAAATTATTGGAAGTTGGAGTTCTGTTTACTTTTGCAGGATAGTCTTTCTAAGAAAGTTTATGCAAAGTTAAACTTTGGGTGTAATTATATTGGTAAATATGGTAATTTTAATTAAAACAGAATATATAATAATTTCAACTCAGAAATCGATGGATCTCCTAATAATACATTCTGAAAATTGCCGTTAATTCAGTGATTCGACGTTTTCTAAAAGTTCGAATAAAAAAAAATTCAAATTTTCCCCTAAATTTACTTTTCTAACATCAAAGCCATTGTTAAGCATTGTTGTAATTCTATGTTATTTTAATTTAAAACATGAGAGATTTTTGTTTACTGGAATAACACGTTTTTGGTTTTTAACTCCTAAAACTATTTACAAACACACGACATAGAATCTTAAGAACCTTTTCAGACATCTTGTTTCACCCTCTTCATCCCTTCTTCTGCAATTCAATCGTTTTTTTTTTTTTTGCTCGAAGAAAAAAGTTAGTTGCTTCGTGCAACAGCGCCTTCTCTTGATGAATCAGATCATCTATGCTCTAATTCTTTACAACCTATATACTTAACACAAAAAGCATAATTTACACAAATGTGCAAACTCTCAAACAGTTATATTTCACGATAAAGAAGATGTCAGATTAAAAAATAAAAATATCATCGATATTATCATCAATATTCAATTTTCTTTAATTCAAGGAAACAATACAGTCCATGGCAAAGATTTCAGGATCTAAAAGCTTTCCACATTTAATTTTTTAAGTTTAAAATTTGTATTTTCGCTTTGTATGTAATTACAGAGAAAATGTACCCTTTTCTAAACATTATTTGTGGGCGTATTCTTATTTATATGATAATATACAATACTAAATATAGTTTTTAAAATTTAATTTAATCTCTTAGAGTAAATTTTACTTAATGTTGATTTTTATAGCCTAGTGTTACATTGAATATTTTTTAACACCTTATGAAAAGTTGTTTATTTTGAAGAGTTTCCAAAAAATTTCTAAAATTAATTTAAAAAACCCAACAAAAACCCCAAAAAAAAACAAAAAAAAAAAACACCCAAAACCCAAAAAACACAAAAAGAATCTCAATTTTAAACATTAAATACACCAAACTGGTTACCAAAAAATAAAAAATAATTTATTAAATTTCCACTTCGTTAATTTAAAATTTTTTAAATTTAATTCTTAACTCGGGAAAATCTTAAATTTTTAATAAGGAAACGTTGTTTGTTCTTCAATATAGTTAAATAAAACAGTGATGTTGATACAGTTTTTTCAAATATTAATTCATTATTTAAATTTAATTAATTAATTTTAGTTTTATATGGGAGAAAAATGTGTCCACTTATTATTATAATTTTGTATATACATATTTATATTAATTATAGTTATTTAATAAAAAGTAATTAATATAAAATTTTTCCTTGTTGACCTAAGAAGAAACTGACTTAAATTTTTTTTATATTACTTGTATTAGTATAATTACTTATAATTTTATGGGATAGATGTTCTGGGGGTATTTTTCGATTAGTAGTACCTAATAATACCGAGCTGATCGTCTGATATTTATTTACTATAAGCATGCAAAAGTTTTGCTGTTGCTCGATCTTTACACGATCTTTTTATTTACTTTAACAAGTGCTTAGTAAATAAAGAGTGGATTAGCTGAGTAATCTGCAGATTAACTAAGCAATGTGAGAAAAGAAACGATTTTCTCATTTTGAGGAGAGTGGCCTAGTAAAATAAAATCTACAACTTACCTAAATAATGGTATATTGTTTATTTTTTGCACTGTAAGGTAAAAAAAAAATGTTCTCTCTCTTTCTCTCTCTCTTTCACACACATAACGATAATAGAATTTAAAATAAAATTTGATTTACAGTTATAATTAAAAATAGCATTTAATTATTATTTTATTAGTTTGCGCTATTTACAGGGTTGATTCATGAAAAAGTATACAGTTTCAATGCACTATAAATCAAGAACAATTTAATATACTATGCGTTACTTGAAACAGAATTGTATGGGATTATTTAAAGTTTTATTAGAGACAGTCACAAATGTTCTATGATTGAACCCTTAGTCGAACGATACACAATTGAGTCGGTATTCCATTTCCGCCCAAATGCGCATTGAGATATGGAAATCAAGTCCCTATAGCGGCTGTGATACGCTGTTTCAGCTACGTTATATCAACAGGAAGGAAAAGGGACGAATACCTTGTCTATAGTCCTTTACATACCCCCACTGGAAGAAATCATAAAAGTGTAAGGTTGAACTTCTAGGTGCTGGCACGTTCTTGTTTACGACTCGTCCAATCCATGGGTGAGGAAACAGTTCATCGAAGTAATCTCGCACGTTGGCCGAACGGGGTGGTGGTGCACCATCCAATTGTAGGGTGAAGTTGTCAATGTCGTCCTGCAATTGTAGCATGAACCAAATAGTTAACATATCCAAAACAAGTAATATAAAAAAAAATAGTTTTAAGACAAAAATCCTACTTATATAGATCAACAACGAAATTTTTTATTTTAGCTACTTTTTATTAAATAGTTACAATTAATATAAATATGTATATACATAGGGCAGAATCACAACATTAAGTGGTAATTTATTTTTAATTACTTAAAGTATCGTATTGCCCTTTTTTAATTTCTTTCCAAACCGAATGCTTTAACACGTGAAAAAAAAACCTTTTTCTTTTTTGGAAAAAAGCCGCCAAAAGGGTCGCCAATGAGTGAGGGGGAGTGAATTTTTGGTCGCACTGTTCAGCAAATGAGGGCTTTGGCGACGGACCACGTAATTTTGAACCATGGCCGCGACGGGGACGACACCTGAGCTGGCCCCCCTTTTCTCCTAACTACCACACCACCCCCCCAACGGGGGGACGTTTCAGCCTCGACAGATTTAAGGGCACGCTGCCCCACACGGCGGGCCCCTTTGGGGGTAATTTGGGGGGAACCCCCCGACATGCCTGCCATGGTCCGATACCTTTAAACCCCTGGGGTACCCCGCCCAAAAAAGGGGCGCCAACGTGATTGTATTTGTAATTCTTTTTTAAAAAATTTGTTTTAACCCAAATTTATTTTTAAATTATAATTAAAATTTTATTGTTATCCAAAAAAGATTTTTATATAAAAATTTTAGCCATTCAGCGCCCTTTTAAAATGTATTTTATTAACGATTGAAAAAATTCCCCCCCAAGATAAAAAAATATATAAATAAATAAATATTAAAACACTGGGGTAATATAGGAATTGAAAAAAAGGAGGGGTTCTGTGATATTTTGCTAAATTCAAGAACTGTCAGCCAAGGTTTATTTTTCAGATTGTCCCATAGATGGCGCTGACTGTGTTTTGTATTTGTATATAAGAGCAGAGAATATTGTTTGTCAGTTCTTATAATGTTTTAGTATGTGAAGTTTGTTTGTGTTGTTAATTATACTACCCCCAGTAAGAAAGTACTACCCAGGTAAGTGGTCTCTCTTGATGCGAGTGAGTGGAGGTATGCCTACATCTTTGGAACCTGCACCAGTATCAGGTAGACACGTTGATAGTTCTGGGTCTTGAGGGCTTGAATCAGAAATATAACTCGAGATTAGTGTCCCAACAAAAACACAAAAAGCTTTTTCCACAGCAAATGCCACCATTTTGACTGACTAGGTACATGACACTCATACTATTGCCTACGTCACTTCCGTCGAGGACGAGACACACCATAAGAGTACATTTAACTTTTGATTCGTTGAGGTGGTGCTTGTCCTTGATTGTCATTGTCTTACAGCATCTGCAAAGTGTATACTTTATGAATCCCCCTGAATATTAATAAATAGTGTGTGGAAATTAAACTGAATCATAGTAGCCTAATTGGTGCCCTGGACAGAACCCCTTCGTGTACAAAAATCTATGAAGAGGGTTCTTTTCCAGCAAATATTGCTTGGATGAGTCGATGCACCTTAAATTTGTGTACGATCTCATTAAGTCTGATGGAGAAATTGGACGAATGAAGTAACAGCATAGATAACGATTGTACTATTTAAAAAAAGATATAAATACATACACTGAACATCTGAAATATCTTTTCAGAAAAATTGTTGGAAGATCTACTTAGTAGTGGTAATTAAAAAAGCTATTTTCCTCAAAATATGGTACGTGAGTTTAGACTCTATGAAATAAATATTTATTTATCCATTTGCTTACACTATTTAAGAAGACACACAGATTTTCCTTTTTTTGTCTGAAAATAACTTATAACATTGAGCCCGAAACCTTTTTTGTAGTCTCGGGAAGGGCTGATATATTAAATTCACCTACAATAAAATAAATTTCATCCATGGTATAAACCAGGGGTGGGCAAACTTTTTCAGGGTACACGCCACTTCTAATTTTTTCTGGTTGCACCTAGTGGCGTAGGTGTGGTGAGCTAACAAAAATGTCTACAATATTTATTATAACTTAATAATAAATACGCGGAATATGTACTTAGCTCATAAATACAATAAAATAAACTAACATTTTAAAGACGGCGTTTAAAGCAAAAAACGCAAGATAAAAACTTAATAATAGCCACAAATCTAATGTCAAAGGATGCATTTGTTACGAAACGATTCAAAATACATTAAAAAATAAAACATTTTCATCTAAAGTTAGTGCTCATAGTTACAGTCAGCAGAAGACTTAGTCTGCACACTGTCAGCTAATCTTGAATATTTCGGTATATACTAACTGCATATCTTCAGGTGATCACCACAAAATGCCTTGGCGATCTGCCACTTAATGCCAACCTTTGGTATAAACTGAACCACAATCATAGAAAAGCTGAATAATCTTTGTTGATTAAAACTATTTTACCAATTATTGAGACATTACGCAAAAAGACGAACACAAAAGACAGCAATGCAAACCCACGATAAATCATGAAAATAAATCAAAAATTTTCATCTATCGGATCATCTGTCACTACCGTCATATCTGTTCCCATCAAATATGAAATTTCCTCTCTGCAAGAAAGGACGTGCGCTTAGGCGATAAAACGCACCCAGCAAGAGGTCCACCAACTAACGCACGCTATACAAACCTATTTTTACCAAATATTTTTAATGTTCCAATGTGGAAGTTGGTTATAGAATTACCATGATTGGAAACTCGTGGCCGGTGTTGTTGAGTCTCGGATTCCAAATTGGGTGCCACTGAAGACCCACCGTGCAGAAAGAATGATGCACGAAAAACCCTATCGAGACTCAAAGTCTTCACGTTGATGAGGAAGTTTGAGGAGTGGGATATCAGCTTGAATATCTTCTTCACTTGATTGAGGTTCAAAATTGCGGCTCATCAAAGTGCAACATTAATAAAAAATTTAAAATTAATGTTCATGCATAATTCTAAGAAAAATAACGTGATATATTTTTTTCAAATCAGACGAAAGAATACGAAAACGTTCTAACGTTATTGGATTCGTTTTCAAACTATGCACTTTCAAAATGTTTAGAAAACAAGTCAGAAATATTCTGTTGAATATTCTGCAAACGTATCTCAGTTTTCGTTAAGTCCGAAAGGAAATGGAAGTATTGAACAATTCTTTACGAAAAGTCGAATTCGAACAGACAAGAAACAAACGGTATGTTTCCAGTGAAATTGAATTCTCTAATACAAATAAAAGTTTTGAAGAGAAAATATTGCATTTTGTCCTTTTATGTATTATTTACCATTCAGAGAATACAAAAAAATGGAAAAAAATTAATCTTTTTAATAATTTTGCAAGTTTTAATAGGTAAAAATTAATTATTTTTCTCTTAGATAATTCTAATATGCAAAAATAATTGTTATCAAAATAAAAAATCACTTTAAAAATCATTAACACAAAGCTTATTAATTTTATGGTTCTCCTTTTTGTGGGAACTATTCGAAATGTGATAATATTTCGTTTGGCATTTAAAACGTAGAAAACTTTAACATTTATTGAGTGAGTGAGGGAATATTAAAGTCCACTATTCACTACACGATTCCCCCCGGGACCCCGTCCGGGTTACTTTCTGATGGGACGGAGAACCTTCGCGTTCCATGTTCCAAAAGATATACCAGTTTATACCATTTTTTTGTTTGTCAGTTCGTATAATGTTTTAGTATGTGAAGTTTGTTTTTGTGTTGTTAATTACTACCCAGTAAGTAAAGAACTACCCAGGTAAGTGGTCTCTCTTGATTCGAATGAGTGGAGGTATGCCTACATCTTTGGAACCTTCACCAGTGTAAAGGTAGCCCGTTGATGTTCTGAGTGTTGAGGGCGGAACAGAAATATAACTCGAGTTTTTGGGCCCAAAAAGAACACAAAGCCTTTTCCACTGCAAATGCCACCATTTTGACTGACTAGGTACATGACACTCATACTATTGCCTACGTCACTTCCGTCGAGGACGAGACACAACATGAGTACATTTAACTTATGATTCGTTGAGGTGGTGCTTGTCCTTCATTGTCATTGTTTTACAGCATCTGCAAAGTGTATACTTCTTTAAGAAATCCCCCTGAATATATTAATAAATAATGTGCGTGAAATTAAACTGAATCACAGTAACCAAATTTGGTGTCCTGGACAAAACCCCCTTCTGTACGAAATCCATAAAAAGGGTTTTTTTCCCAGAAATATTGCTTGGATGAGTCGATGCACCATAAATTTTTTACGATCTCATTAAGCCTGATGGAAAATGGACGAATGAAGAAACACCAAAAACGATTGATTGCCTTTTTAAAAAAGGATATAAATACATACACTGAATACCTGAAATATCTTTTCAGAAAAATTGTTGGAAGATCTACTTAGTAGTGGTAACTAAAAAAAAGTTATTTTCATCAAAATGTGGTATGTGAGTTTAGACTCTATGAAATAAATATTTATTTATCCATTTTCTTACACTATTTAAGAAGACACACAGATTTTCCTTTTTTTGTCTGAAAAGAAACTTATAACATTGAGCGCGAAACCTTTTTTAGTCTCGGGGAGAACCGATATATTAAATTCAACTTCAATAAAATAAATTTCATCCATGGGACCAGGGACGGTCAAACTTTTCTAGGGAACGTGCTACTTTTAATTCTTTTTGGTTGCATCTAGTGGCGTAGGTGTGGTGAGCTAACAAATATGTCCACAATATTTATTATAACTTAATAATAAAAGCGGAATATGTACTTAGCTCATAAATACAATAAAATAAACTAACATTTTAAAGACGGCGTTTAAAGCAAAACGCAAGATAAAAACTTAATAATAATAACCACAAATCTAATGTCAAAGGATGCTTTTGCTACGAAACGATTCAAAATACATTAAAAAATAAAACATTTTCATCTAAAGTTAGTGCTCATAGTTACAGTCAGCAGAAGACTTTGTCTGCATACTGTCAGCTAATCTTGAATATTTCGGTATATACTAACTGCTTATCTTCAGGGGGGTCCCCAAAATGCCGGCGATCCCGTCTACCGCGATGTACTTAATGTGACCTTTGGTATAAACAACCACAATCTAGAAACGCTGAATAATCTTTTTTGATTAAAAACTATTTTCCCCAAATTTTTGAGACATTACCAAAAGACGAACACAAAAGACAGCAACGCAAATCCATAAATCATGAAAATAAATAAAACTTTTCATCGATCGGATCTTGTCACTACCGTCATTTGTTCCCCTCAAATATAAAACCCCTCTCAAGAAAAGACAAGACGTGCGCTTAGGCGTAAACGCACCCCGCAAGAAAGGGCCCCCAACTAACGCACGCTATACAAGCCTATTTTTATCAAGTATTTTTAATGTTTCAATGTGGAAGTTGGTTATAGAATTATCATGGTTGGAAATTCGTGGCCGCGGTGTTGTCGAGTCTCGGATTCCAAATTGGGTGCCAGAACACCCACCGTGCAGGACGAATGATGTACGAAAAACCCTATCGAGGCTCAAAGTCTTCACGTTGATGAGGAAGTTTGAGGAGTGGGATATCAGCTTGAATGTCTTCCTCTTCACTTGATTGAGGCTCAAAAATGCTTTCTAAAGTCAACGTTAATAAAAAAATTTAAATTAAAGGTCATGCATAATTCTAAAAAAAATAACGTAATATATTTTTTTTAAATCAGACGAAAAGAAAGGAAACGTTCGAACGTTTTGGATTCGTTTTTTAAAAATGAACTTTCAAAATGTTTAGAAAACAAGTCAAAATATTCTGTTGAATATTCCAAACGTATCTCAGTTTTCGTTAAGTCGAAAGGTGGAAGTATTGAACAATTCTTTTTGAAAAATCAATTCGAAAAGACCAAAAAAAAACGGTATGTTTCCAGTGAAATTGAATTCTCTACTACAAATAAAAGTTTTGAAGAGAAAATTTTGTCCTTTTATGTATTATTTACCATTCAGAGAATACAAAAAAATGGAAAAAAATTAATCTTTTTAATAATTTTGCAAGTTTTAATAGGTAAAAATTAATTATTTTTCTCTTAGATAATTCTAAGATGCAAAGAAAATTGTTATCAAAATAAAAAAAATCACTTTAAAAATATCTTCAACACAATGCTTATTAATTATGGTTCATTTATACCTACTCTTTTTGTGGGAGCTATTCGAATTGTGATAATATTTCATTTGGCTTTTAAAAACGTAGAAAACGTTAACATTTATTGAGTGAGTGAGGGAATATTAAAGTCACACTATTCATCTACACGAGGGCATTTGGCGACTGACCACGTAATTTTGAACCATGGTCAAGTGATGTGGACGACATCTGGGCTGGCACCCCCTCTCCTAACTACCACACCACACCAACGGGAGGACGTTTCAGCTCTCGACAGATTTAATGTGCATCGAAGCCCTACACGGCGGGTCTTTAGTAGTACTGGGCTCGAACTCATGGCATGCCTGTCATGATCCGATACCTTGACCACTAGGCTACCGCAGCCCTTTAACATTTATTGAAGAGTGTTGCTGCTGTCGTGGTAGCCTAATGGTCACGAGTGAGTAGGTGGCGTATCATGAGTTCGAATCATATTTCTTCTAAAGCAGAGGCGGACAAACTTTTCCAAGGTAAGGGGCTACTTCTAATTTTTTCAAGGTTTTGCGGTCCACTCAGTGACATAGGTGTGGGGAGCAAAGAAAAAGGTCTACAATATTTATTATAACTTAATAATAAATACGGAATATGTACTTGCCTATATAACTACATTAAAATAAACTTACATTTTTAAGACCGGGTTTGAAGCAAAACGTGAGAAACATAAACATAATAATGTTAGCCACAAATATAATAATATCAAATGATGCATTTGTTACGAAACAAGTTAAAATACATTAAAAAAATATTATACTCTAAAGTAAGTGCTCATAGTTATATTCATAGAAGATTTAGTCTGCATACAGTCAGCCACAATCTTGAATATTTCGGTGCATAATTACTTACTGCTAATCTTCGAAGGTCACTTCAAAATGTCTTGTTAGTCCACCGGTCAATCACGATTCACATAATACCCATTTCTGCAATGAAGATCCGCCAAGTGAAAAATTTGTCTTGGTTTAACCCTTTGTCTACCGACGGTACTTAAAAGAACCACTCACTTTAAAATTGCATAGAATAATCATTTTTTACGAACACTGACGCGCGATATTTAGCAGGAATATTCTTTTAAGTCTACTCTTCCAAGATATATGTCAGCGCGGGTTCTGCGATAAGCATTTTAGTGGATAAAGCGAATAGTTTTATGCAGAAGTTGCGTTTTCAGCTGACGGCATTTTCAGCGGATCGCGAAGATTGTCATTTTTGTTCCGAAAAAATAGTTGATGTCAAAAGGTAAGAACCTATTTATTCTTGTGCCTTAATGAAGACCTTAGAAAACGATTTGACTCTTTATTTTAAGTGAACAGTGTATATAATCAATTTTACAATGGAATATCTTTAATTAGTTAATTAGCTCTAACGGATTATAAATTTCCCAAAGTTGAGTATTTTGTTTATGTATATCCCCCTTAATTTTCAATGTAGTGATTCAAAAAATATATTGTATGAAAAAACTGTAGTAAATCATAATGCGGTAGATGAAGGGTTAAAGTCCTCCCCTTAGCATAGCGTGATAGTTTGGAGAGAAGGGGTAGCTCTGATGTCATCGTCGTAACATGTGACCGTGTTTCCCAAAATTACGAGGTTCGTTACCAACTGTCCTCGTGTTGCTGTATAGTACGATGTTAAACATTCACATTCATTAAAAAGTGTTCTTTTGTTCTAGGTATAGCCCCGTTAGCCACACATTCCTTATAAATCATTCTATTAAAATTTAGTCATAACAATTTATAACAACTTCTTCAGTGGTCGGGTCGAGGGTTTGAGTATTGGTGCCTCCAATGACCGCTATGTAGAAGGGAAATGCACATTAAATGTGTTGAGACTCAAATTTTGAGAGCAGAGTGGCTCAGTACATCGCTTCTCAAATTGCGGAGCTTGCCCCCTTAGGAGGACGAGATAACCCTAGAAGGGGGCACGAGTATATTAAAAAGTCGAAAACACAAAAACTAATTACTTAAAAAAAGTTAAGAACAAGTTTAATAATTATCAGTGACCCTACAGACTTGTCATATATAATTACATGCAAAATTAACACTTATCTTGATAATTCGTACGGTTTATAATTAATCTTTTATCTGCCAATAAAGGTTACGTGATTTGCTCCCCAATGATACCGTTTTCCACCTAGGCGCGCGTATGTGATGTATTGCGAGGGAGGGGATAAATAAGCAAATTCTCTGAAATAAGTAATCCTTCACAAACACTGTCAAAGGTCCTTTTATTGCATTCCAAAGCCTTCGGAACAATTTTATGGAAAACAGAAAAAAATAATCGTATTTCGGAAAGACGTATATATACGTCCGGGGCAATTAACGCACTGGCTGAGCGAGACGTTTATGTACGCCGGAGGCACTTAAGAGGTCAAAGTCGTATTGTAGCTTTAGCATCAAAGTATCGTATTATCGACTTCGATACATTGTTATTGTATGGAGGGGGGCGCAACGAAAACTATGACTGAACATTGGGTCGCAAGTATTGAAAGTTTGAGAAGCACTGGCTCAGTAGAATCATGCTGGACCGTAACCCAGAGGTTTGCTGATCCAAGACACGCTCTTCTATAGATATTTGTGACCGCGTAGCTAAGAGGTCAAGGTAACGGACTCCAGGCAGGCGTGTCATGAGTTCTAGCCTGTTAACTCTGAAGAGGGGGTCGATGCACGTTAAATATGTCGAGGCTCAAACGTATTCCCGTAACCCTGTGTTGTTCTCGTCCCTTGACCGTGGTTCAAAATTACGAGGGCCTTCGCTAAAAGCCCTCGAGTAGCTGAATAGTTCACGGCGGGCATGTATTATACGTCACCAGTTTCAGGTCTCCTTCAGCGGGTAGTATACCGTTCAATACACTTTTCCAGGGGACGATCAATCATGTAGAACAGTGGTTCCCAAACTTTTTCATTTCATGGAACCCCTAAAGCTTGAATGTGCTTTCGTGGAACCCCTAGAACTAGAAAGTGTTTTCGTGGAACACCATTTCATACACGTACTTCGAAAAATATATCTCAAAATAATATTTAAAGGAGATCAATATGTTTATGGGAACTTTATGTAAAGGCGATTAACAAAAGTACTGTATTTTTATTAAAATTATAATCTGATTCATAATATAATTGTACTCATCAATAATATTAATTTGTGATCCAAGTGTCACTTATCCATGCATTATTTAATAACTGTGATACGTGCTTACTTTTTTTCACATAAGCTGTCAAGTTCAGGTCTATTGAGATTAAATGCAATCGCATTATTATTCAGAGTTTAATTTGTTTTATACTTTTTTTTGTAGCCACTCACGTTGAGAAATATATTTCACTTAACACAATGCTCTGAAGACATTTAAATGTTTATGAGAAAGCCCGTGTATTTCGTATGAATTTTCAACCTAAAATTTAGATGCTGTTCTCATTAAATTTAGATTATAACATCAGACCTGTTGATATGTTGTTGATTCTCCTTCATTAAAGGTGTTTTTACCATAAAATACGAGGTGAATTTTTCATCGGAAAACTATTTACTTTTGCAAGGCATTTTGTTAATTAACGAGTAGGAATTATCTCATGGAACTCGAGATAGTAAACAATAGAATATTCTCATTCTAGTAGGAAGTATATATAGATAAAGCGTTTTAGTATTAATTTAACACACACACAACATTATAATAAAAGTTTAAAAAGTGTTGCCTAATAAAGTTATTATACATAAATAAAAATTTCAGTTTTCACTCTATTGCTGGAAGACTAGTATATACTAGACTTGGTAAAACCTACCTAGAAAGCAATTCCCTTCTGGTGGTATACAATTTTCACAGCACAATATTAAACACAATAGTTAGTTTCCTGTTTCCATATAGCCCAATCTATCTCAGATAGACTTGTGTAATTTTCGTCTCCTCGCCTCTGCAATTTTATCAGACTTTTTTTTGTCATTGCTACACTTTTCCTGTTCGTGTGTATTGTTTTTATTTTATTTTCTGTCTTTTTTGGAGGACTCGTTCGTATCTATGAGCCTTCTGGATGAGCATTGTCGTGGGTATTGGTGAGTTGAGGGCATTGTTTTACTACTAGTAAATTATAGTTTAAAAAAAACACTAAAAAACACGCTTTTATGTTTAATCGAGCTAAAAAGTAAAAAAGTAATTCTTGATATAAGAATAAAATGATTAACGAGAAAATGAATGTCATTGTCGTAAAAACATGGGGTGCTCTATATCAATTCTTATAACTTCATACTAGTTCTATTCCGAAATGCTAGTTGGTGTAAAAATATAGTACAAAGCACCCCACACTCGCTTTAACCACAATGACATTAAATTTCTCACGCCGTTTATCATTTTATTCTTATATTAAGAAGCATTTTTTACTTTTTAGTTCGATTAACCATAAAAGCGTGTTTTTAAGTTTTTAAAACTCTAATTTATTTTTCATTTTTTTAGTTCAATCTACAATAAAAGCAAGTATTTTTAGTTTTTAAAATTATCATTTATTCATTGATGAATTAATCTTAAATGCGTCATTTTTTAGAATCTGGAATACCGATTGGCATCCTATTAGTGCGTCGATACGGCCCGGTTTGCAAAACGTAGGATCAGCCAGCTGAAGGAAATCTGGAAGAACTGAGTTTGAAATATTTCACGCGGAAGAAGGTGTAAAGTCAATGATATTTTTCATTAAAAAGAGCTCAATATTCTCTCTGAAACTTGCATTATCATAAGACATAACAAGTACCCATTTTGAATCGGTTTGTGAGAAATTATTTTTAATCCGGTGACATCTGAATCAATTCTCAGCTGTTTTGGTAAAATGAAGCAATGGATGATGTTTCATTGAACATATCTGACAAGAGAATTTTTAGGAAAACAGTCTTTTTGTCTGAGTTTAGCTGTTAGAACATAAACTATTTTATTTTCACATGCACGAGTTTTTTTTTTTTAAATTTTTTTATTTCCACTTTCAGAAAAACTAGACAATTGTTTATATTATGGTAAGAAATTTTGCTGATACATCCTCCCCTTTCTCACACAAAAAACACTTTTGTTGTTTGTTGTATTTCTATTAAACTCGAGCGTTTTCGCTTTTAGGGTTGTAACTTAATATTTTAGTTGCCAAATCTGGAAAGGGTACATGAAATTACTCTCCAAATCTGGATAGTTAATCCTGGAGATCCTGATCAGGACAATGGAAAAAAATTATGAAATTATTATATTGCCATCGGTGCTTGACAAGTGTGCAAAATTGCGAATTAATCTGATCTTTTAAAGTAGGTAAAAAAATTGAGTTCAAAGATTCCATTACATATAAGTGAAGCTTATAAAAACGTGTTAAGAACCGTTAGGTATACTAATATTAGCTAGTCTATACTTTAATTCCTAAGTGGGTTTACAAAAATAATCGGTAATATTTCCTAGGCAATATATATATGGAATAAAATTAACAATCAGTTATACAGAGTGGATCTGGTAACTATGAAACGACGTCACTGAATTGGAACTTTTATTTCAGTAGTCCAGTTGTTTAAAAGGGAGCTCCAAGACCAATAATATATACTTATTGTTGGTTTGAATCTTATTTTGCTAAAGATTACGTTATAGAGTAATACGACGACTACGATTAAATTCAACTGGGTCTTAAAATTCTCCTTGGTGTGACGTGTAAGTTGGGGCAATGAGATAACAACTCAAGAAAGTATCGTATATGTCACTTAATCGTAGCTTAAAATTACGAGGTCTGTCTACTATAGCCCTGGTATAAACTTCTGCGTAAAATAACTGCATAAAATTTTCCGGTTATACTTATACACTAAAATAGTTTTTAATATTAACTAGGAAACAATATGATTGTTTAAATTTAATTCTTACGGAAAAGTCTTAAATTTGTTTTTATAAAAGTAAAACATACTAATTGAATACTTTTCTCCAGTATACAATATATTTGGCTATCGATGACTGACTTCATTATCAAAGACAAATGGAAAGAGTGACAATTGATAAAATTGGTATCTCAAATGCTATAGTCTTTTATCTAAGTCAGTGTTCCCTAACCTTTTTATCGCCGCTGACCGGTCAACGTTGGATAATTTTAACGCGGCCCGCTGAGGGAGAGGACGTTGATTGTTTATATTTTAGACTGTTTTGATTTAATAATTTTAATTGTATTTAATCGTGACTTCAGAATAAAATATAGCTACACCAAAAAGTGAATATAAAGTGATTTAACAAGGAATATAAAGTGACTTTCATAAAAAGCAGCCCAAAACCAAGAAAAATGTACCACAGTAAATAAAATGGGAATAATTTAATGTTTCTTGTGTGGACTATTAGTATTTGATTTACGGAACGTTACCGGTCCGTGGATCAAATCCCCGAACGGGGCTCACCTTCTTTAGGTGGGTACGGGTGTCACAATCCCGAGGTACCCTAGTGATCTTTTCCTTTTCTCAAGAGGTTTACTGTCTATGGTAAGCGCGGATGTCACGACCCCGGGGTACCCCAGTGATCCTTCTCTATTTTTGACCCTCCATCTTGTCATCCAATTTCTCCTTTTCTTCTTTTCCCGTCCAGACCACAGACCTATGAATGTTTGGCGCAGTATATCCAAAACTGGCTCTTGCGCCATAAAACACCAAACTCATCTCATCCCGTGGATCAAATACTCAATCAGTGGTCTCCAAGGGTTGGAGACCACTGATTTAAGTCATATGATGGTGTAAATACAGTTCAATTGGGCGTGTGGTAGTCCTATTTATCTGCATAATTTTTTTCTTTTTTTAAAGAAATCCAGATTTAACTCCATATTTTTCTTAAAGACAAGGCTATTATATATATATATTACATATTTAGCATTTAAGTAAAATTCAGCAGGAAATGAATTAAATTATATCCTAAAAATTTTAAGCGAAAAGTTTCAGCATTCTTGTAAGAGAAAAAAAGAACTTTTACCAAATATTTAATGGAGCTTTAAAAAAGAAATTTTTATATATTTTCGAAAAATTCATATTTTCTTTGCTTAAACTATATATTTCATCCGCATCATTCTAAACAAACTTTAAAACTTATCTCCCTAGCTGAGATTTTAGTAACAAATAAAACTAATAGTTTTGCTATCACCTTAAGAGATAAAAAAGGAAACTTAGAAAAGATTACCACTCTCCGAAAATCCTCCTTCTCACAAGTCCGATTTCTCTTACTTTTCTTTACACATTCGAAAAAAGGCAGCACCCCTTTTCTTCCGGGAGGGTAAGACGGGGGTGGTCCATGGGTGCGCGCGCAAAGATGCGCGGGACCATCAATGAGTGGGTTGAGATTCAACAGCGCTATCAACTGCTCCTCATTCTACCAGCAACGTGTGTTCCAAGCAGTTGGACATCGGAATCTTGTGCCAAACTTATCTTGGCTACCTGATTGGCCCGCTCGGTCAGAACTAAATCTCGCCATCTCTTACAAAAACTTCAATTTGGCGAAGGACTCAAATATTTTTTCCTGTATTTTCAAGAATTGAGAGAACAAAATTGATTTTCTCTCATGGTTGAATGCCGTGGAACGGTACTTAAGATACTTTTTGTACTTCTTTTACAAGTTGGACTCTCCACACAGACAGGTAAGAAAGTTTGAACTTTATTTAGAATGAAAAAAAAAATGCGTCGTTGTGAGGAATTTTGGTTTGTCGAAATGCCTCTTACCGAAGGAAATGCGCTAGTTTCAAACTAAGAAATGGAAGAATTTTACAAACATTATTTTAAACATAACGCGTGCAATGTTAGTGCTCAATCCTGTTACGGGGACATGGTACAATATAAACAGATTTTGTGCTCAAAATTTCATAAAAAGCTATTCATTCAATTTTTTAAGGAAAAACTGAAAATTTATTAAGATATTTTAAAATGCTACTCCTCCTACAAAAACTAATGTGCACACATGAAATTTCGATTTGCAAGTACGTCAAACTATGTATAACAAAAGGTGAAAAGAGTTTTGTGATAACATGATTGGTGTTCGTACAATACTTTTTTTACGCGAATGCTTATAGAAAATTCCTTAAATATATAAATTCTAACTTAAACTCTCTATTTAAAAAAGTATTGCTTTGATTGAAAAATGCATACCAACTTTTGTTACATGTCTTATTGGAAATGGGTAAAAAAAACATCAAAGCATTTGACCCAATAGAAAAAAAGCCTTAGCATTTTAAGTGTACACAAACTAGTTATTTTAAAATTTTGATATAAGTCAGTTTAAAGTTTTTATTTGCTTTTGGGATGTGAATAAACACAAACCTGAAAGTTATCATAACTCTGCATTTTTTAATCTTAAAGCTTTGAAATTTTGTGAGATTATAGAAAAGTATATAAAAGATAATTTAGGCTAAAAAAATTATATTTGAATTTTTGACCGATTTTCTTTAATTCAATCGTACTGTGTCCCCTTAACAAAAATTACGGTAACCTTTATGGTATTTTTTATATAAAAATACTTCAAATATGTAGACATAGAATCATATTGGAAAAGTCTCTTATAATTCATAATATATTAAAAACTTGAGTGACATATTCTATGGTATTATATACTTTTTTGAAATAGTTTTAAAAGTTTTGCGTTCAGTAGCGTGCAATGGCTACATCTACGGAAGGGGTTTGTATTTTGAAAAACACTCGTAGACGTAAATGGCAAGACGTCATCTTTATGCTAAAAACTAAAAGTTTCTTGGTATATGGGAGGGATTTGAACCCCCAAACTCCACCCTTGTGTACTCCACACTAATAACATTCATAATATTTACCAAATGATAGAAGGGTATTTTTCTAACAAATTAACATTTGTATATCGTAAAAAGGTTTAACTATTGTTATATTTATTAATTATATGAAAATTGGGTATGGGATGACATTTTATATACTACATGATTTGGCGATTTTTTTTATTATTATAAGCAAATAATTATTTAAATTTTGCAACTGAAATAAATTCTTTCCTGAAGGCATTAGAAGCCCTTAAAAGGATTGATAATATTTAAGAAAAGTTTGCTAGAAAAAGTTTAAATATTTTTTCTGCAAATCGAACATCAGTGATTCAAATACTTAGAAAATTAATAACTCATTTCATTTTTTGTTGTATGTATTTTATAACTCTCAAACCACCTCTGAATACACGTTTTACTAATTCGAATTCCATAATTTTTATCGATTCGAATTCATACCTATATGAAAAAAACTTTAAGAAAATGTAAGAATAAATTACTGAGTAAAACTAACGAGCAAAATTTTTAAGCATATTTATACAACATATTGCTACAGATTTCTAATTAAGTTAGTATTAGGTGAACAGATTTCGTATGAAATGTGATCTTATTTTTGTTACAATATTCAAATATAACTTTTTATAAGTATAAATTATAGCATTTCTTTATGCAGACAGATAATTCTTTTTTATTCGAAACTCACAAGTTAATTAAAAATATTACTATATGCCGATAGCAAGTCCAGAAATTTAATACTGTTCTCTGCTTATAGGCAAATATTATCACAAATCGGTTAAGATTTCGGAACCTGCAGTCTTACGGGGCTACATGCTATCTTTCACTCATAGAAAGCTCGGACTTTCGAAAGAATTCAGAGTTTATATATAGTAGAAATCGATATATATATAGTATATATCCAATGTATATATTCCTTAATATCAATATGTTCCGTATTGGTTATTGTTGATTTGGTCGAAATAGGTATTATTTTTTTCACTGCCGGGTACGAATTAACGATTATTTAATTGTAAGTACGTATTAATATTGTATACTAGTATAAGACTCTTGCTCTTGATATTCGTGTGTAAATTTAAAATGATTCTTGCTTTTGACGATAAAAGAATATTTGAACTTTAAAAAATTCCAATTAATCCATTTATTTCAATTCAATTTGAAAGAAAATCTTTAAGGAATTTTTTCAAGTATAGCTAATCACGTCTTTCGAGAGGAGCTTTTTTTTTGTAAATAACTTATATCCATTGTGTGTCCTATGTTATTAACTACATAGCCATTTAAAAATTTTAATTGCTCACTTGAAGAAAATATTTTGGTTATTTTATTACAATATTATGGTTCGGAAAAAAGTTTTTGATTTAGGCAGTGCCGGTTTAAGGTAATGTCGGGCTTAGGCTCAGAAGATCTACAGACCCCTTTGGCACTGGTGGATCCAAGGAGGGACTCTTAGATCCGCTAAATAAATGAACAAGGATTTTATGTTTAATTTTTATTTCAAAAATATATATAAAATAAAAAAAAAACATAACATTCTGCTTCCTGGTATTAATCATATATACTTTTACTATTTTTTTCTTAACCTCTTGAAACTTTTTCTCTTTTCTTTTCTCTACTCCCGATTAATGTTTATAACTCATTTTAATCCCTAAAAAAAAATCATTATTAGGCAAGTCGGTATACTAAATACTCTTAAGAATTTTCCTTATTAACTGCTATCCTGCAACCAGTACAATAAATCTATCATTTGAAATGTCCGGTAGTCTATACTCCATTATTTATACTTAACATTTGCGTCGTATTACATATTTAGCATGGTTGTATTTGTAGTCTAATTCATCTGCTCACTTCTTAATGCAAGACGCATTACAGCTGTCATCCCACTTTTAATACCTGTCGTTGTGCCGGCCTTGGATATCGATGGACATGGACGTGTAGGTAAAAGGCGCGGGTTATTTTCTCAAAATCATTTACTATTTTTCTAAAGAATTTTATCTTCAACAATCGAAATTTATAACCAGAAAATCTGGTTTAGTTTATCTTATCCGGGTCTCAGGCTCCTTGGAGCGGCCGGCCCAAATGGATAAACCTGCACATAGGATTTAGGAATAAATTTAGGATTTAGGAAATTCAGCTTTCTTGTAGCGGATCAAGCAAGTCAAATTTGTTATATACAGTCAGTATAATAGTAATGTTATAAACATTTTAATAAAGATTTCATAGCTTTCTTTTGTAATTTTTTCATTTATTCATGTTTATTAATATTAAACAACGATGCTCCATCAATGACTTAGTGGTAAAACGTTTCCAAATATTTTTTTGTCAGTAAACTTATAAGCAAATTTACTCAGCCGACGTGAATATAGTAATGAAGCATACTTGTAGTTGATCGTCGTGGCTACGATAACCTATTGGTTATAGTCACGGACTCATGGCTGATTTTTCATGAGTTCGAGCTTTGGGCCACTGTAGATCTGCGGTGCAGAGAGGCTGATGCATGTTAAATTAGTCTATATTGAATATTCACCTTTTGGCGTGGTCTGGAAGTTTGGAGAGGAATGATCCAGCACAAGTATCCTTGTCGCTTGACCATAGTTCGAAATTATGAGGTTTGTCACCGATTGCCTGTGTGTTGCTTTATACACACTCATCTAGAATAGAGAAAGTATTAGAACACTTTCGCGAATAATACTTTAACTCATATACACTACCAACTACGAGATACCTCGTAGAAAGCTTGCGTACCCAAACTGCCAGTTACGAGATATCTCGTAGTAAACATGCGTACCCAAACTGCCAGTTACGATATATCTCGTAGTAAGCATGGGCACCCAAACTGCCAGTTACGAGATATCTCGTAGTAAGCATGTGTATCCTAACTGCCAGTTACGAGATACCTCACAGTGTATTCTGCAACTTTAGATTGATTACATATCTCCATTTTGTATTTGGATTGATCCTTTAAATAAAGCCATATGTAAAAACGTATCTCCACCTGAGTTAGTAGTTATTAGAAAGGGGATGAAGAAAAAATTTATACAGTGCAAAAACATTAATTATCAATTTTTATTATTAAAATTATAATTTAGAGACGATTATAGATTATAACACAAATATATATTTATGTATGTATTCCAAAAATTAAAACAAAAATATTTTTATTGTTGTTGTGTGTGTGCTGTGTATGATGAGCTTTAAAGTAAAACACGAAGTGCTGAGTTGTTGGGACACTGGACAAAAATACTTAGTCTTCTTAAGTTTTTTTTTTGCTTTGTACACATTTGTTGTGGCTTTGATGGCCTCTTATTTTTATCCTGTGGGTGAGTGAGTGAATATTAGCGTCGCACTGTTCAGCTACTCGAGAGCTTTTGGTGATGGACCTCGTAATTTTGAACCATGCTTAAGGGGTCTCAGGGGTGTTAAATGTTTCTAGAGGTCTGAAAATATAAACAATTTTCAAACAGGTATAATTCATTTAAAATTAAATTTAATGATTCGAATCTTTTACACATTATTTATAAAGAATAAGGGCTTAGAAAAATATAAAATTTTTAAAAATATAATCATAATTTTAAAATCATAAGCATATGAAAATTCTATGATAAATAATAATTATTTTTGTGTTGCGCACGCTATTTTCAAAAAATAGTAGTATCTGATGTAAAAAAATTTATAGAATTATAAAATGCATCATACTCTTTAAGCCGTGCCTAATTTTAGTATTATATGTCTTTTGTATTTCAAAATATTTGTAAAACATTGCAATTTTTAAATTTTTTTTAAAATTTATTTTTTTTATTTATTAAAATATGTAAGTTATTATTCTATTTATATAAAAATCGCTACAGTGTAATGAGAATACATTTAACTTTATTATTATTTAACTTATAGCTAGTAATTAAAGCTACTATTTTAGAAAATAGCATGCGCAACGCAAAAAATACTTAATATTTATCATAGAATTTTCATATGCTTATGATTTTTAAAATTATGATTATATTTTAAACATTTTATATTTTTCTGAAGCCCCATTCTTTTATAAATAATGTGTAAAAGATTCGAATCATTTAATTTAAATTTAAAAGAATTATACCTGTTTGAAAATTGTTTATATTTTCAGACCTCTAGAAAAATTTAACACCCCTGAGACCCCTTAAGTGAGCTGGCACCCTTCTCCTAACTACCACATCAACGGGAGGACGTTTGAGCTCTCGACAGATTTAACGTGCATCTCGCCCCTACACGGTGGGTCTTTAGTGGTACTCGGCTCGAACTCGCGTGACATGCCAGCCATGATCCAATACCTGGACCACTAGGCTACCGCGGCTCCTTTTTTCTGTGGGAGGTAGATGTTCTAAGTAATGAAAATCAGTTGTATTTTAGTTTCTGCTTTCTCCTACATTGCTGCCGTCGCCATCAAATAATTGCATAATAACTGATTCCCTCAATCGAAGCATCCTCATCTTTTTATTCCTTCGATTTCTTTGCTTATGAAACAAGTGCGACGGTATTCACCAAAGACCCATTTCCCGTCGGGAACGAGTGACGTTTCAGCGGTCAAGTAGTTTCTCGTGGGAAAGTATCCCAGGGTGGACACCCCGCTGCTGATGTCCCAAGGGAAGTCAATCTCAGACCTCCCTTGATCTAGCCCACAGTAAGATGCCGACTCAGTTCCCACGCTAGCCGCCGGTTTCAAAGTACACCGCGCGAAGGGGACTTGGACCAATAGAAAAATTGTTCCACCAAATACGTCCAAACAGAAGTGACTACACATCACGTGTCACTTTCGTGACGTATTTCACCTCAAAAGAGACCCTGGAATCGCGAAATAATGAGTGGTGAAATTTAAAGACGCACTGTTCCTAC
>BMAV01001148.1:0-65185 GCA_019973955.1 Trichonephila inaurata madagascariensis
TGAATAAACTGAGGTCTTAACAAATGCTTTTAATATTATGCAAAAATATATTTTGAATTAAAAATAATATTTTCAGTCATATTTAACTAAAATAGTGTTTTAATGCAGAGCATACATTGGAAAATAACATATTAAAAAAATTAGAGCTTTAAGGGTATTATAAGTTTTTGTTTTATGACTTTACAAACTTTAAATACGTTTTTCTCAGACTTTCAGTTTCGAAGGTATAAGTGTTTTCTAATCCCTAAGGCTTTTTTCCCGTTCAAGATAGAGCCTTGAATTTTTTTTGGTTTTAATCCGAAACGTATGTTCTATAAAAGTTAGTATGGATTTAGGGCTGAGTTATTTTTCTAAAAAATGCTAAATTTGATATTTTGAAAATATTTGTGTTTTTTCCCGGTTTTTCTAGAAAAGTAATTATTAAAAATCAAGAAGGGAATCGATTTTTAAATCCATATAACTTTTGTATGCAATAATCTAAGGAGCATAATAACTTAAAATGACTGAAAAATTTTAAAAATTGAGTATTTTAGAAAAATTTGAAAAAAAACTTCAAAAAAATTCCAAATTTTTAAAATTATAAAATAATGGCTGGTCAAACTGACTTTTTACTTACAGAATCCGCTTAATAATATTATCTAAATATAAAATATCAACTACTTTTGCTGTAACTGTCTCCAAAAATTTTTTTTTGGAAAAGGGCACCGTATAGCCTTAAATAGGGTTTTTTGTCTTTATTTTAATCTGGTAGAGAGAAAAGTTCATTAAATCTTGAAATTTGTCAAATAGGGGTCCGTTAAATCGGAGTCCGACTGTAATTCTCTAAATTTTTGAAGTTTTCTTACCAAATTTTAGTCCATATACCTTGTATTTTTCTTTATCCTCCTTTTTTTAAAAAAATATTTTGTGTTTTTTGGATCAGAATATACGTATAGAATTATTTTAAGAGTATAATTACAATAAGAAATTATTTAAATGCAATATTTTGGCAAAAAATGAAAATTTAGAACTATTTATTTTCATAATATTCTCCGCTTATGAAAAATTCCTCTATGATTATAATATTTTGTGTGTGCACATATACATAGTCAAAACTTCTCCAGAGAGCCTGAACTAAGATTTTACAAAATTCACATTATTTCCAGAGTTACTACCAATTGAAATAATTACGGTGTTTATTTTTTGTTAAAATTTCTCCACTCTGATGTATTAAAATATGAATAAATACACTTCTAAGTTAAATATTTCAAACATTCTAGTTCAGAGTCTGTACAGAGGTATGAGCTATATATAGGCAAAATATTATTATTGTAGAAGCATTTTCCATTAAAGAGGAATATTTTAAAAACAAATAATTCTATATATTTATATTTATTTCTAATTCATATTTTGCCAAAATATTGCATTTAATTAACTTTTTACTGTAATAATATTTTTAAAACAATTTCATACTTGTATTCTAATCTAAGTGACTCTAAATATTTTTAAAAATATTCGTTTTTACCCTTTTGAAAAATCGCGGTTCCCGAACGTAGTCGGATACCTTAATTCTATTTTTTTTTATTTTGTTTTGCCTTCTTTTCAATGTTTACTTTCTCCCAGCTATGATATCTTGCTTATGACGCTGTATAAGTCCATAATCTTTAAAAGAGCTGAAGAACAAACAAAAAGAAATAAGGAATGAACTCTAAAAACATTCCAAATTAAACATTAAATAACATCTTAAGCCAAATAAATAGAATTCATTTCTTGGGTGGAATCTCTAGAAGCCAGATGGAAAATTTCCAGGAAATATTCTCAATAAGACAAGACTTCTATCCCTTAACTATTTGTTCTAAGATTCCAAGATGAGAAAAAAAATACCCAGTGAAATCAGAAATAATTTGTGATAAGCCTTGTTTTCTATTACGTGGTTTAACTTTCGTAGAAAATAAACAAAATAAGCAAAATAAATATTTTACTGTAAAGGGAATTAATTTATTTTTCATCCGAATTTAATAACTATATTAATAGTTAATCCTTACAGTTAATAGGTATGAGAGACACACAAACACGCAGAACACTAAACTTTTACACAGATTTTGAAAATGTCATGTTTAGAATTGCTGCCCGTGATTAAGTGAAAGAGAACAAAAATATTATATGCATTCGTAAGAAACTTTGTACACACAAAATTATACACATTTTATTATACTCCATGTTTTTTAAAATATTTTTATGCTTTTTTGCATGGATAATACTATTGCAAGCCTTTTTTCCGTAACATCACATTGAAAAAAAATTATCAAGTAATTTTATCACCATTTCTAATAAAATAAATTATCCAGGAATTATACCATGTATTGGTCTCAAAACACATTAGATACGAATAGAATTCTGTTTAAAATACAGATTGATACATTCAATACATGCTTAAAGTCTCAATTATTCTCATACACTCTTCATTATAATAAGAATCTTTAGATACTAAATCGGTTTGACTGATATATGGTTATATAAATCCTCCAAATGTTAATATATATAGTTATCAAATATCCTTCATTATAAAATGGAATTTAATGATGTCACTTTTCCTTCCCAATGCGTAAGTTCTATCAGGAATTTGCAAATAATATATTAATTTTTCAATTGTTTACATCCTGATGTCGTATATGATATTAGTATTATTTGAATGGTTAGTTAATAAAAGGAGTAGATATTGAATAAATAAATGCATAATGTTTCTCATACAGCAGCATTGAAGGAGGGATAAAAATATTCAATCTTAGGTAAAATGGTAAGTCAGTGTTTCTCAAACGTTGGGGTGCCCCACTTAGGGGGTCGTGATAAGGGGGGTGCGAGTACATCGAAAAGTTGAAAACAAAATATTATTTAAAAATTTTTTTATGATATTTAAAAGAAACAAAAAAATCAGAATTTAAAAAAAAAATAAAAAGCATATTTAATTAATATAATAACTTTTAAATGTATGAATACTGCACAGTTGGTTTTATAAAATTAACAGTATTATATAAGCTACGAAAACCTAATATTTGCCAAATAAACCCTTTTAGGGTTTTCATAAAATTTAAAAAAAGTATTTTTTTGATATTTTGTAAAGTTTATAATTAAAGCCGCATTGTACCTTTAAGTCGGAAATTTTTATTAATTAAATAAAGATATTGCATGGATGGGGGTAAAAAATGATTGAAAAAAATTGGGGGCAAGTATGAAAAATTTGAAACACCGGGGAAATGAAAAAAAAGCATTTAAAACTTTTAGGCTTACAATTCGTGTTTTTGTTAGAATCAAATATTGCCTATTTCATAAACATTTCAACCAACAAAAGGTCCGGGTGACCACGCCATTGGAACAGTTGGTGTCATGTTCTCAGAACATACCAACACGCCATTTTTTTATGATTTAGCGACTCTCTGAATTTTCCAGAGTTGCGAAGGAAATTTTTTAAGTTTGACTTCTGAATATTTTGATGACCATTTTTATATGCTTCCCTGGGGAATTTCAGCGTCTGGTGTACATCAAGGTCCGTCGCCTTTTTGATTCAATAAATTTCATGCTCTTTCAACCGTTGTATTGCTCCTTTTACCCCCAAAATTCTTGACATTATTGTCCCGAGCACATCAAGATTATAGAATGATTCAATGACCTCACGGTTCGTTCAAGGTACCCGAAAAAGTTGGAATGTTTTAAAAAGAATGGGGGAAATTTTTTTGAATTTTTGTGTCATTAGATTGACTAAAGAACTTGTTTTGGACATTTACAAAAAAAAATTTTTTAAATTATTTTTTTTGAAAATTTATTTTTTCAAAAATTTTTTGAAAAAACTTTATTATAAAAAATTTTTGCCTGAAATTTAAACCTCTCTCAGAAAAGAATTTTTTAAATAAAAACTTAGAGTGGGTTTATCCATTTTTACGAAAAAGAGGGGGCAAAAAAAAACCGATAATTGTTTTAAGGGTTTGTAACTGAAAATAAATTTTTCAAAAAAATTGACCCCCTGTACAGAGGTTTTTTATTCACAAAAAATTATTTTAATAAAATTTTTTAAAAAAAATTTAAAAAAATTATTTTAAAATAATTTTTTAAAAAATTTGTTTTAAAAAATTTTTTTTTTTCAAAAAAAGGGCCTTAAAAAATTTTTTTCATGTAGTCAAACTAATGAAATAAAAATCGAAAAATCCATTTATCCTTTTTCAAAAATTTTAATGGGAAAAATTCGGAATTTAAAAGGATGCAAAATTAGAACATCAACGAGTATGGACGTCTTTAGGGGGAAGTGGCTTTTGCCCAAACTAAAAAACAGTTTGATTATAATAACACAGTTTATATCTTTTGCGTTTTTTTTGTAGATTTCATTTTCAAAAGAAGATTCTGCCTTCAAATATTTTATCTTTTTATATTTTTGTATTCCTGTTCTAAATGATCACTTTTGATCAGTTTAAACTCACAAATTGAAAGCCATGGAGTATGGCCTCCTTTGGTCCAATACAAAAATCGATTTTTTTCACCTGTGCTTTTCTTCGAATGGAAGTAGAATAGTAAAGATTATTGCAAATTGTGTTTCATTGAAATTTTTACAATGTGACATATTTGAGCTCTAAGAAAACTCAACACACTTTTGGCAAAAAGACATTCAAAATTAAAATATAATGATGATATTTTAACATGTAGGTGGTTAGTTTATGGTCTGATTCAATTAAATGCTAGTATATAACTCTTTCCTAATTCTTTTCAAATTTGTTAGCATATCTTGTATATTTCCTAGTATTTTAATTGAGTTTAATATTTCTTTGTGTACCGTGTTTTGTACGTATTATATGTAAATGTGTGTAAGTTTAAAAAATAAATGTAATGAATGGAATCAAGTTTAACTAAAAATCCAGGGACTTAGGATTTTTTAAATACATACATACATCTATATGCTAGGTTAAAGTGAGAGAAGGAATTATGAGAAATAGGATAATATGTATTTCCATTAACATTTTTATACAGACTACATGTGTGTTCTCCCTGAATTCATTTGCTATTTATGGTACCTGATACTGGCAATCTGACATGCATTCTGGATGTTAAAGCCAAAATTCAATCCTTACATGCAAAAAACTAAGAATTTAATCCATTTTTACTCTTATGAAAACTTCTAGAACCCTTTCTCACCACTTCTGTAAATGGAAGACCGTGCCAGGAAATTGAATAATTTTTAATCAAGATGTCATCTTGGGGACAACAAACATCTTCATGTTTAAATCAAATTTTACTCCTTTCCTTAGTTAAATGTGATTTTATAAAATATTTTCGGAATCCACTTATATAAAATCAAGTCACATAACTTGGAATACAAATTCAGAGATATCCAGAAGATGCATTGTTTCTTACTTTGTTTAAAGCAAATTATTTCTAATTTTTTTTCAAGAGTTAAATATCCATTCATTTCCAAAAAAAATATACAATTTTGTGTCAAATCACGTAGAAATGAATATTATTGTGATTCCTTCAACTCAATTAGTAGACATTGGGATATAAATATGGATAATAATTATTTTAGAAAAAGAGAGAGAGAGAGCTTACATCTGTGAAGATCATTTAGTGATAAAATTTGTAACTTTCATTTCGGGTTTATAAATTTGGTTTCAAACTATTTTAATTTTTATAAGCAGATTTCAAAAAATGGCATGTGGGGCTTGCATTGCGGGCCCACAATTTAAAGTTTCAATCAACTCAGATTTCACAATTTCCAAATGATATACCATATGTAACATTAAAACGAAGAGCTCGTGACCCAAATCGTACTTTGTAAGAAATTCATTCTTTTCGACAAAAACTACTTATATTGGTTTAAATTCTAAATTGTATTATATTTGTTTTCCAAGGTATCACAGTGTACAATAAGTATTGAATGATGTAGTTGTTGTTTCTAATGCCACCTGTCTGGCGTAGTCAGATCGAGGCCCACAAAATTCATCGTGGCAAGGGGCTAGATGTACGCCTATTGTCCATAGAATTGAGCACCATACAGGTGACAGTACGACTTAGCTCGGTTAAATTCCCGAAGGGAAGGAATGAATGTTGTCAGAGCCTGTGTGACAGGTTGCCTTTTTACGATAGATGGCGACACCATCGATCTCCATCTCAATAATTAAGGCATGGAACTGTAGGGGAGGAAAATATTCTCCACCCCCGGCACTCGTAGTTTCAGCTGAGACCACCCACAAGACTTTCGGCCCACTGATTCAACGGACGTACCTTTTGTACTGGAGGGTATTTGGTGGCATCGGGATCGAACCCCCGGGCCCTCCGGTCTGGAGTCAAAAAATCAACTACAGGCACCCACGGCCCCCTTTAAAAAGAAATTTTGTTATAAAAAAATTGAGAAAATCCCCAAGTAATTTATTAAGTATTTCTTTAGGTATACGTAGCATTTAGGAATGAGCGCTTACGAATGAGTGAGTGTTTATTAACGTCACACTATAAAGCAGCTCATGGCACCCTGCAATATGAGGGGGTGAAACGTGTTTACATCCCCTCTGTAGACTAACCTACCACGCCAACTTTGAGCCTGGACAGATTTAACAAAAATTAACCCCTCTACACTTTGAGATCTTAGTGGCACGAGGGGGATACACCAGCCACGAGCTCGTGACCATTACCCTTGTTACTACAATTATTCATATTCAAAGATTTCTGATTTAAGCTACACCTGCTTAACTCTAAGAATAAATGGTTTTTTTTTTTTCCTAACTAGAAATTATATAAAAATGAAGTATAAAACTAAGGTTTTTTCATAAAATAAGAACATAAAACAGGTTTGGTTAAGCATTTACCAGTTTGATATACGATACAGAGCATCTAGCATACTCAGAAAATGTTGGTTGCAGCCTTTTCAGTAGAAATCAAATTAAACAAGAATAATACAGAGTTGAGTTATTGGTTTAATTCTCCTAAGTTTCGAAAGCCGTAATAAAAATAAATATAGAAGAAATCAAAATCAAATTAAGGAAATTTGATTTGCGTGTGCAACCAAGCAACAATAATAATAAACTGAACTTCGGTTAGCATTTCTTTTGCATTTTGATTAGTATTTGGAAATATTACTTTGGGAAAAATGTTACTCTTTTTTTTCTTACTGAGAAAGTTTTAAGCAAAAAGCAAATTTTAAATAACTTTGTGACAAAGCAATTTTGTGGAAATTGGAACAAAATTAGGATGCATGCACATTTTTTAAAGGAAAAAAAAACAGAAAAAAATTGAAATTTTTTTGCAGAATAAAAAAATTAAAAAAGGGAGGGAAGATTTTTCCTAATTGTTATTTAAAATGTTAAGACTCTCTATGCTGTATTATTTGGTTAAAGATTTCTAATGAATAACAAGCTTCTATTTTGAATTTCCGAAAATATGCATTGGACATTAAGAATTTAGGAATATGGTATCAATTAAAGGCAAATTATTTAGCGATTATTTAATGAATCTGTACAGATTTAACGATAAGAAATCAAAAAGCTTTAAAATAAATGTTCCGCTTGTTCACAAATGTGTATGATTAATTTTTTTAGTAAAACTATACATAAAGATTTAAAGTACCTATACTACCTGGTGTTTCTAAAAGAGTATCGGAGTTTTAACGCTTGATAGTATTAATTACATATAACATATTATTATGACCCATACATCGAGTGAAAAAATAACTGAAACAGTTTTGTTTGCTCGCATGTGTACGCATGCACGTGAAACGTATGCTAATTTTCCCTACCATTCACACCGATCAGCTCGCTATTAGAAAAATGGCGACTAGTGAACAGAAATGGTTTTGTGTTCTCCAGTTTGCAGAGACAGAATCTGATATTACTGTGCAACGAGCGTTCCGTATTAAGTTCGGTTGTCAACCTCCAAACGATAATAACATTCATAGACTGTATCATCACAGTTTGAAATAACTATCTGTCTTTGTAAAGGGAAAAGTAGGGACGACCAAGGCTTAGCGAAGAGAGTGTTGTTCGAGTGAGAGGCTCTTGCGTAACCCAAAGAAAGGGAATTAGCAATGCCAGTGACGGCTGTTCGGAAAATTTCACGCAGCTTAGAACTGCGTCCATATAGTCTGCATTTGCTACAAGCTCTAAAACCGACAGACTACGATTTACGCACCAACGACATCTTGATGCATACTAATGAAAATTTTATGGATTATGTCATATTCAGTGATGAATCAACGTTTCACCTCAGTGGACATATGAACAATAATAATGTGCGTATCTGGAGCTTAGAAAATCCCCGCGAGGTGCTGGAATTGCAACGAGACACCTAAATTGAAAATTTTTGTGTCATATCTCGGTAGGAATTGTATGGGTCTTTCGTTTTTGCAGAACCAACTGTAATCTGCCTATCTCGATGCTTTACAACCATGGCTATTTTCTCAATTGGAAGAAAGTGAACCAGATAACTTCATTTGGCGGCAAGATGGCGCACTGCCTCTCTGGCTTCTCTCAGTACACGATTGGCGGAACATCACTGTACCCAACCAATGGAATGGCCGCAAAGGGCCTCCCGATAAAGATTGTTTCGCATGGCCTTCACATTCACCCGATCTTACGCCATGTGACTTTTTTCTGGGGAGGTTTCATTAAGGGTATTGGGTACGTACCTCTGCTACCAGCTGACCTTCCAGACTGAAGACACAGGATTGAAACAGCTGTTGCAAGAATTACCTCAGACACACTAAACAAAGTTTGGGATGAACTCGCCTGTCGACTTGATGTGTGCCGTGTGATGAATGAGGCTCACATTGAACAATTGTAAACTTGTGAGTAAAACTGTTTCAGTTACTCTTTCATTCAATGTATGAATTGTACTTAAAGTCAGTTCACAGTATGAAAAAAATATTAAATGCTATGACAATGACCTTTACAAATCTCTTTTAAATGAAAAGTTTCCATGTATGAAGAAATTGGAGGGTAAATTGTTCCTTGTTTTTAGAGTAGACCTATATTTGTGAGTAAAACTTTCTTGTATGAAAATCAACAAAATTAAGCATCGATGCATGCTGGCTGACATTAACTTACAGGCTGTGATGAGAATTTCAACAAGCAATGTCATTTGATTTTAAAAATATTGTAGAATTTGTCTCATTAAACGGATCTAAAATTAATTATGCTTGCGGTTATTGACAATATGAAATTAGCGCAATAAAAAATTGAATAATACTACGCTATAATTTGTAAATTTATTATATTTTTATACTGAAAGCAATCATTTTCAAAAGGTGCGGCCCTCCCGTATACTCCGCTCCTACAATGTGACCCACAAGCCAAAACAAGTGGTCCACCCCTGGTTTAATCTATTCATCCAAACAACAATGAATTTCATTTTTTAATTAATACTTAAACAGTGGCATAAATATTTAGAAAAAATAACTGCAGGATATAAATATTTCAATATATTAAAGTGGGAAACCCACCACCTGCTTTCCAGTAAACAATCGACACATTTCCATTTTTTTTAATGCTCTAATTGAAAAATTCATTGAAACCAGATGTATGTATCCTAAGTCTATTAATTTTACACTTTTTTAGAAATTATAACTGTCCTAATGCATAGCAGTTAGACATAATTAACATGTAAATTAATGAAAGAATGGAAGTTTTTATTATTTCAATAAATACTTTTTCCGACACAAATGATTAATAACTAGTTTCCAAAAACTAGATTAATTTCTCTTTTAATCATCTTGTAATTAATTTATATCTGAAAAATCCTATTTGAAAAATAAATTTTATGTAGAAATATTATTTTTGAATATAATAATAGTTTACTTCGACATATTTTTTTAAATCGCAAATTTTTATAATTAATTGATTATTTAAGTTACTCCTTATGCTTAATTAATTTAATGCATGTTTACTTATATATATAATATTATTATTTATACATATATTGAAAATGTAAGTATGCTTTTTTTTTTGGACTCATTTGCTTTTACTTAGATTGAAATCTAAAAAATTTTATTCCTTTATTCATTCTTTAACCCTTTTTTTTCCCCCCAAACTACACTGATTTGGGAATTTTTTTTATTGCTAATTTATGACATTTATAAAGTATTTATTATATTGTAGCAAAAAATGGATTCACTTCGGTGGCCATGGACACGGACTCCCGCGCCCGGTCGCGGGCAGCTTGCAAAAATAACTTATTTTGTTTTTGCATTAAATTTAATTTTTACTGCGTCACACGCTTGTTTTTAATTCCTACTATTAGCTCCTTTCTACATATTTATATATTTGTATATTTATTTATTTATCTTGGTGGAATTTTCAATCGTTAATAAAATACATTTTAAAAGCGCTCAAGTGAGCTGAAATTTTATATATGACAATACAATAATTTGAGTATAATTAATAAATTAATTGATTAAAACTATATATATATGAAGGTATTATTTAAAATTAAAATACAGCCACGTTGGCGACTTAACGACCATTTTGGCGCTATTATCAAAACCTTGAAATTGTTTTTCTCGTGTTAAGCATTCAGTTGGACTGAAATTAAAAGGACAATACGATACTTTAATGATAATTAAAAAAACTAATTACTACTTAATGTTGTGATTCTATCCTATGTATATACATATTTGTATTGTAACTATTTAATGAAAAGTAGCTAAAATAAAAATTTTCGTTGTTGATCTAAGTAGGAGCTATTTTTTTTGTATTACTTTTTTTAATTAATTGTAATTCTTTCTTATTTCTATTGTATTTGTATTTATACATTTAACGGTAATTATAATTATAGAAATTTTTGATACTTTGAAAGGAAAGGAAATACTCAGTTTGTAGAATAAAGTCTTGAGTTGTGTCTAATATGAGTTGTCATTTTATTTAAGTATCGAGTTCCATATCAACTTAATATTCACGATAATGTACTAATTATTAAATAGAAAACCCACTGATTTAGAGTTGTTTTCTTTGATTAGTTTTTGATCATAGTTCACACACAATACTGTATCCAAGAGAGAGTAAGAGCTGTATATCCCATATATATTTGTATTTGCATAGTTATAGTTAATTGGGTTCAAATGTAGTATAAGGGGCCACTTGGCGCAGTCCTTTTTTTTTTTGGAGACTAAAACCAGTCGCCAAGGTATTTTTTTTGAAATTATTTATTATTTATTTCAAAATGAATTCGATATCTCACCATGACATTTAGAAAAAATTCGCCAAATCCGAAGAAAAATCGCTAAATTCAAAGTGGGCCCCCTATACTACACTTGAACCGTTAATTGTCGAATTATAACAGTATGAAGAAATATGAAGTTACAGAAAATAGGAGTTTCTGAGCTTTCAAGTTGAACTGTTTGTGGAATAATGTTAAAGAATTGATATAAATGTAACGGGGAAAACAATAAAGTTGTTGGCTGTTAAGAGAATATGAAGCTATCAGCTGCAGAGTTACATACAGTTATGATATAATGACTTAAATAAATTAAGTATTGTTACAATTAATTCAGGACATAAACTACTGAGAAGTAAAAAAAAACAAAAACAGATAAGTCAATCATATTAAGAAGAGATTCTCAGGAAGTATTATTTTTCATTTTTGTTACATGAAATTTTGCAATATTGATTAATGTGAGTAGTTTAATTGTTTTTTAAATGAAGTGCAAAAAACTATTTGTTTCTCAAAATTCTAACTCCATAAGAAAACTTTATTCTCTTATATACAGCTAAAAAGATATCCTTGCTAAATTTCCTTAAATATATGTAGAATTTAATTATTTTATTTATTTATCTCTTCATAAATCATTCATCTTCACTTCAAACAACTTAACATAACACACTCACCTCATTCAATACTCAAGAAACTGCTGAAAAGGGACATTATTTCTTGTATAAATTAAATTAAGTCTAAAAATAGTCAGAAATAAAACATTTTCTTCCATCAATTTACGCATTTTCATTTCAAACAATTCGCATTTCTTGGGAATTGCGCTTTAATGATAGAATAAGTAAGTGATCATATGAAATTTTATTAGCATTAAATGCAAACGACATCGATAAGATGAGGCCCTAGTGAATTAACCTATAAGTTTTAATGAATATACACTACTGTGTGTTTTTTTTAAATAAAGCTACTCTTTTTAATAACTCCTGATGACCCTAAGGAATAGGTAATGAATAACGTGCGCTCACTCTCTGAGCACATTAACGTACCAATCGAGTAGAAAAAACTGGTACTTGAAATGAACATTGATAGTTTTCCACTAGATTAACAGGAATTCAAATTCACTGTAATTCTTTATTTTTTCTTTCGGAGCTATTCCAGAGAGGTATAAACTCTTTTCTACAGTTATGGTAAAAGGAAAATTGAGTCTTAGTATTCATGTAAAACCTACTTTATCTAGAAGGAATCAATTCCAGAGAGATTTTTGCTAATTGATATTTTTGCCATTTTTATAATCTGCGACGATTTTCAAGAATGTTTTGAAGTACCAACTTAAGTGCTTTCAAACTCAAATTAAAACATGCACAAGCTAAATTACGGAAAATGTTTTATGTAAAGAATATTATAAGCTCTTAATTATCATTAGTAACACAATTTTTTTTAGAATGAATTAGACAATTTTTCTGTTAACTAATGCTTCATACTACTTAAATGTTCTTTTAAGAATACAATTTTTGTTTAAAGTCCATTATTTAAAAATTATACGTTTTTGTGCAATAAAAAAAGCTACATGATAGCTTTTCAACACATTTTTACGATAAGTTTAACACTTAAAAATGTATTTGGATTAATTTTCAGAAAAATGTACCTTCCCAATTTAGTATAATTATTTTCTGTTTAATGAATAACTCATAGAAAAAATTCACATGCCAAATTTTTTTTAATATTATTAATAAGTTTAGTAATGTTATTGTCTTGAACTGGAAATCACTGATATTTTTCAAATATGAAAAAATGAAATGATATATATACTCTAATAATCTGTAGTTCCGTTCTGTAAGGGTTAATAAATATATAACAGTAAAATCAGGCGTAAAACGGGCCTCCATACTTTGAGATTCATTTATTAATTTAAGGTATATTTGCCGTATAACGCGCACCCTTTTTAAGAAGGGACTTGCAATGTAAGTTAACAATTTTATTATGTTTTAAGGCGATTTATATTCGAGGTTTTATCCTAGAATTTTTTAAAAAATAGTATATTTTTACAAGAACATCCTTTTTTTAAAGTTCATAAGGTTGACATTTCTTTTAAATAAACAGTATTCCGATCCTTGTAAATAATGTCTAAGTTTTTTATTTTTTTATTTTATTATTATTATTTTGAAGCTATCATTTTTATTCTCGGCGTGTAACACGCTTTCCCGTAAGTTTAGATCACATTTTTGTAACAAAAGTGCGCTTTATACACCAGAGTTTACGGTATATATACATAAAATGCTCATTGTGAGTTTCATTAGTGACAACAATGAATATAGAAATTATATATATGTAATTTTAATACCTAATTTTTTAGAAGAATTCAATACACTTGAGAATAAACGAAGAAATTATCACTGCATACCAAATATGAACCTTATGAATTTTTATTGCTTGATATAAAACCAAAGATAGCTGAGGAAAAAGACAGAAATACTGAAAACTGTAATGTGAACGTATCTTTCGCATAAGAGTTAGAAAAACAAAATTAAATAGTGTTTTAGACTTTTTTGCTGAAATTAATTTCTTGTATCTGTTCCGACGACAAACCTAGAAATATTGATATCTTGAATATATACACTAATATCAAAACAGATTCAAAATTATAATGGCTGAATTCGATCCGCTAATCAGGAATTACAATTTCTTTTTTCTTTATAAATGTTACTAAAGATGAAAGAAGTTATAATTTAGTACTTTAAGGATTTTTTTGCGTATAATATATTTAGATAATCGTAAACATTTTCATATACATCATAAGAGCTTGCTCTGTTTTCACATTTAAAAATAGCAAGGCTCCGTTTAATTATAACCATTCAAAATTCAAACTATTCTATTGTTAAAGAAATATTCCTTTGTGCTGAGCCAAATATTCAAGCTGAATAAGCGTACTACTGACTTTTTTTTATTATTATAAAGCACCTTTTCACGACACGGTATACAAATGTCCGGAAAATTTCTAATTAACTTCAATCTAATAATCTAATACAAGTGTCAAAGAAAAAAAAAGAATAAGATTTGAATAATGAACACTTTAACAAATAGTTCTTATTTTAGAATATTTTCTAAAGCGTCTATAAGAAAAACAATTCACGAAGGAGGAAAAATATCAAGATAATTTCAATAGCATCGATTTTTTTTCTATGAAAGAAGTTCAGCAAATTTAATAAATGCATTATTAATCTGTCCAATAGAAGTTCACCTATACATCAATAACTTCTGATTGTAAAGATGTACAAATGACCACTGGCCGGAACCCCTTCATCACGAGACAATCTAATAAAAAGGTCAAAGCAATGGTGGTGAATAGTTCTTACGGACGAACCAAATATTTGCCTTACTGTTAAACGTCCGCCTACTCAAATACTGTCATTGCCCAGCCCAAAGGCTTTCTACAAGGGTTCCATAGGAGAAAAGGACACGATCAAATGAATTCCAATTTGTCTTTTTTCATATCTTTGTAAATAACGTTCAATAATTAACGGTTTCTGTGACACAAATGAAATTGATGGGAGAAATTTAAGAAATAAAAGAAAACTAAATCACACAGACATAAATAAGAAATAAAAAATATTTTTTAAAAATTCTGTAGTGAATAAAAATTTCTAGAATTTGAACAATAGCAGTCTTTTTGAAATAGTAGTATAATTCACAAGGACGGCGATTTTTTTTATTTCTTTTAAATTTTTATATTTATGATTTATTTGTTTTGCTTTATTATACTTTCACGAGTTATTTTCTTTATTTTAGATTACTTTTAGAAAAGCTCCCTGGAAGCATTTAATTAAATTATTTGTTTTGTAAATGTTAAGTTTTTGGTGTAGTTTGTTATCACATGATTTTTAAAATTTTCTTAAGAAATCTTCAAGGGTGCAGTATTAGTATTATATATAGATTTCTAATTCTATAGAAGTTTACACAAGGACCGTTTTGCACAAAATTAATGCACATCCACACATATACAGTCGGACTCCAATTTAACGAACCCCTGTAATGGTCTTAAACCTGAAGTCACTTCCTCATTACTTTGTCTACCTAAAGCTGTGGGAGGGAACGATGCATGACTAAGACTCAATTAATCTAATTAATTATCATCAATTATAATATTCCACAACAAAGTAATCTATAAAAGGACGCCCTAGGAGTGATATAAAGAAAGCAGCTACCTTAAGTGAAAAAGCGCACATAATCAGATTAATTTAGCTTTAATTAATCCTATCCTATTAATTCTGGATCCACTAATTTAGTAGCCAAAATCCGTCCTTTAGTCAAGATGCGTAAATTCTGATTCTTACCATAGTAACACTGCATTCAGATGCTCCACTCCTTCTGGCCTACGATTATTTAAGATATCCGACTAGGTTGAAAAGGTGCTTTTTAGGTGTTTGATGTTTGGTGTTGTTTGGGTCATTAGGGAAAAAAAGAAATTAATTATTGAGGAAGAAGGACTAATACATAAAACTAGAGAGTTTTTTAAGTTCTTTTTATAGAATTTACTTTATCTAAATAATAAAAATATATTTTTTAAATTCGTTTTTTGAAGAATGAATTTTTTATGATAATTTGTGCAGAAAAACGGGATATATTCTAAATAATCCAATCAAATTCAATGAAATTTATAACATGTATGCTATGGGCCCTTTAGAGGGTAACAAACCGCAGGTTTTAAGACGTCTACATTTAATCAAATTTTACATCCATTTTTAGCGTAGAACATGCAGTAATTTTGACGAAAAATCATGACCATCAAATTTAAATGCTAATAAAATACTTATTTCTTAAAATATTTTTTATCCTGCGGTTTGTGACACTTCAGAGGGATCAAGAAGTACATCAATGATGTTAAAATTGCATAATGTGCAATTTATTTTTATTTATCCCGTTTTTCTTAACTTAAAAATTTTTGCTAAATTTTTCTAAAGATAGTTTTTTTAAAAAAGGCGATGCATGTTAGTTATTTAATAGTTATGAATTCTTAAGCCTATTTATGTTCCTTAAAACAATAAATTTATTCAGAAAATCAATTTTTGTAAAATTTATCTCCCAACCTAGTCGGATACTTTAACTCTAACTTTATATACTTTAACTAATTTGCATCTCAGGGTTTCTTCTTGAGAGGGATGGCTGTGAAATAAACACGAATGCTAGCCCAAAGATTCCCCAAAAGGATTACTTGATGAAGGTCGCGTAAAGACCCATCACACTCCTATTTAACGAATAATAAACCCCGAATTAACGAATTATTTCAGCAACCGAAGAGAGTGAGCACCAAATTTCTATTGCGAAGGGGGCACACACACATATGTATATATTTTTAAAAGAACTAAATTGAATGTTTGTGTAACAAATAAATTTTTTTATCCAGGTTAACATTTCGAGAAATAATGGAATCATACTTTGAGAGATTCAGTGCCAAGAATAAAATACAAAATGAATTTTTTTCATAGGATATTTTACTTGTTCAAATGAGATTGTTGAATACACCCTTCCTTCAACTGCGAGTGAAAGCTTGATTTTGAAAAATTGGAGGAAAACCCTCCTCTGAAGTCGGCTGCTAAGAGGAAATTGGTGCGTGGAGTTGTTGAATTGGAAATAAATTGTGTTGACACTCATCTGGTTTGTTTGTAGATAGGTTTTCCTTTCTAAGACTTCGAAAGGAAATCAATGTTACAATGTTTCTTTATAAGCTTAAGAATGAAACCAGTAAGTGTCGTATTCACTTTTTGCATTTTTTGAAGGGGGAATAGGAAGTTTTGTTTGTTGCTGACTTAGTAGTAAAATTATTTAAATGCTTGAATAGAAACCTACAGCAAATGTTAAGGAACGATGAAAAGCATGAAATGCTACTTAATGACCAACATACACTTCCGGTTGTATTTTTAAATTCGAATATGTTTTTACTCTTATAAGCCGGCTTATTTTCTTCTTCAAATAACTTTTGATATTTAATGGATTGAAATTCAGTAAGCAATTATTTTTAATGCCTACTTTTGTCTTTATTTTAATTCCAGTTTTACTACGGTAATCTTTGGATTATTTTTATCGGTTGCACTTCCCAATGCACATGAAATCTTTCAGGATGGTTAGTAGTTATTTTGATTATCAATTGGACAAATGATGAAACAAAGTAGAAAAAAAATAATAAACATCTAAAAATGTTATAATAGAAATCTATTGTTGTATAGCAATGCACTTTTTATAAAATAATGAATATCTAATAGAAATATCAGATACCTAATCAATGTTTGATGATGAACTCTCACGGAAAAAATTATATGTCTTGAACGTATCACATAATTTCCAACAGGACATTAAAATATATTTTCGTGAAGAATGATGCAGATGCAAACTCAGATATTTACATCATTTTTCCATGATCAAATTACTTCACTTGCCCCCAATCTTGTAGATATTATGCTTCTTTCAATGTAAACATTTCATAAAAATAAATTACAATTCATTTCGCAAAATTAAATTTAGATAAATCACTGAAAATTTGACGAAATCATATTTAGCAAAGCATTTCAGTAATTTTCGACTAAATAATAATTTTATAACCCATATTAAAATTTAAAAAGCAGTAAAGTTGCTGCTAAATCAAACAATCAAATTTTAAGGAACTAGTTACAGCCTGTTTTGGTTTCTCTTATTTGAGAAAAAAATGTTTGTTTTATGTAGTTCCTGTGGAATTGCATTCAATACAGAATATGCGTACATATATATGACGATTCGCAGTAACCATCAATATCTTTTCGGAAAAAAGAAGAGTTCTTTATTCACCCTGCCATCGACATAACTTAGTAGAGAAACAAACCAAAGCCAAATACCCTGATTTTTAATTCGATTTTACATTTATTCCCAAAACCTAAATCATTCTTCATCATTTTTTGTTTAGGTTTCGATTGGAGAGCAAAGCGTGGGAATATAAATGCTAAGATGATAAAAATTTATGAGCAGAGATAGGAGTCTTATGTTTGAATTATCTTTTTCTGAGAAATGATTAGCTGTTTAGTAAAAGACTCAAATATGTAAAGGAAAATAAATGTTAGATGGTAAATATAATTTTGTTTTGATATATATATATATATATATATATGTGCGTGCATGTATGTAAGGATAGTTAAATTAGATTTAAAACTAAATTCCATATAAAAGCAATTAACTTTTTATTTTTCCTGAGTACTGTCAACTGATAAATTAATCACCCAATTATTTCTCCGAAACAGATGGCCTAACCACTAAACATTTCTAATCCCAGATCATTATATTTAATAGTCCTATATGCCAACATTAACTTTCAAGTACATATCATAAAATACGAGATATTTCACACATTTGGCTTAAGTGGTAAGACACTTAGATTTCACTTTGACATTCTTTTTTTCTCAAGGTCAGAACTTGGAGAGATTTCATTGAATAAAGATCCTTTTTTTTAAAATTAAGACTGATTCTGGCTCAGTAATATGTCATATATATATATATATGCTTATTCTCTACAAACAAGAGAGATAACATCCAACAATCACATTCGAAAAACACATAGATTATTAGGAAAATCACACAATGAAAGGACACACTTGAGCAGCCGAGATTACAAATTATAAAATGAATTTTGAGTATTATAAACATTGCTGAATTAGGAGCAGCTAATATATAAAATAATTTATGCCAAAAGTAGGGAGTTTAGATATGTTTTTGGCCAACCAACCCTTCACCTTTATATGTAAATAATACTAAGCAAAAACCTATTGAAAGTAATGGACATGAATATCTAAATCCATTACAAGATAGAGGTAACTTACCTAAAAATTGCACTTAAAAATACAGAGCCCACGCTAAATCTGAGTGCAATAAATAAGTTAATGCCAGATTCTGGACCTAATCAGATTTAAATCACATGTGAATGTGGCTGAAATGTAGCACTTAACAAAATTATGAAAGAAGGAAAATAAAATTAATAGAGTTGCAAATTATAGCATAACTTTTAATAACACTAGAGTAAATATGAATAAAATAATAAGTAATTTTATCTAATATTAAAATATGGAGATAACTGTAACTAAGAAATATTTAAGTATATAGTAATAAACTATTATCTATTTCCGAATTTTTATTCATTACTATTTTGAATAGCCGTATTCATATAACTATTAATAAAATTAATTGGGTAATTTTACATTTATATATATATATATATACACGGCAATAATTAAAAATAGCTTAGAAATTGCCAGAGTTACTAAAGATGTGTTAATTTTTTCCATGCATGGCATGACTTCGAGGACGCTTTTTAATTCTATTGATATTGATGATATGATTCGGGTTCTACAGTTAAATTTATGATAAATAGAAGCTATATACTTCAATGAAAAGAGAAATTCGATATTCTTGTTAACCTCGGCATTAAAGAGAATTTCATTGCATTTAATCAGAATCTTTATAAACAGATCAAGGATTACCTCAGGGTGGTCCAGCTAATGTGTTGAACCTGTATTTACATTTTTTTTGGAAATTATTATATTGTTAATGATTCTTACTTAGTTTATCGTTATATAGATGATTTAATAATTTTTGGTAAAAATAATGAATATAAACCAAATATTACATTCTACCCTGACTATCTCAACCTCCTTAAAACTAACTTTAACTCTAATATGGTAGAATTCTTGGATTTAGATTTGCATCCTAATTAACAATAATGTAGTCAGTAACATTTTTGACAAAAGAGATTCTTTTAAGTTCCATATGTTAAAATTCCTGTATGGAACAGTAACTTGCATTTATCAATTTACAGAAATGTTATTTTGAATTTTTATTTAGAAATGATAACTTAATACCCACAAAATAGATAGATTCAATAATATAAAAAAAAATTTTCAATGTTGTTTGGATCCACCACACAACAATAGGATTTCTAAAAGTCAACATGTTAGTGAGATATTTGCTGTGAAAGATTATATCATAACACTCATATCACAGTTTACATCTTTTCCACACACATCTTAAACATCTTACACATTTTGACAACCAACCAAATTAGAACCTAGCAAATTTACATTTTTGACAATCAACCAATTCAAAGAAGCCTACCAAAATTGATTGTCATCATCTCGATATCTATCTATGCTCGTTAGTGTAAAAAGGTAGTTCAAAAGATACGTTCAGAGATACCCAAGACTCTCTTGATTCTCTTGGAAAGGGATCTGTAGATTTCGTTTAATAATTTTTCTCTGCTTTTAAGAAATTGGGGAGAATTTGTTTCAGAATATTAATCCAGTGGTTTTATCATACTCTCTGTGAGTTTTGTATACTTTGAATTTTGTTTATTTTTTATATACTTTGAATTTTTATATACTTTAAATTTTGTTTCTTTTGTTGGTTTTCCTACCGAGTTGCAAAGGGGAAGGTTGGCGCAAACTAGTCTGTAACCCACTTATTTCAGTTCTAAGTCCAGAATTGCATTCTGACTCGCTAGGTTCTTTTATAGTTCCTTTTTAGTATTTTTCGATCTTCATGTTTTGCTTTTATATTCTTGTGCGATTATTTCTAGCATTATGTTCATTATCTATTATTTCTGGTTTTGAAATATTATACAAATTTATTTTATATATATATATATATATATATATATATATATATATATATATATATATATATATATATATATATAATATATATATATATGTAAAATTTCCTTTAGTTTCATCCTGAATAACTTTTTTAATTTTTGATGGGACTTTCCTTCAGGACTCCCGTTTAAACATTTAACTAGCTTATCGCCTAACCGGGATTTAAACGCAATTATATCTCTTAAAAGTTAATAGTTTGCATCTCTTAAAAGTAAGTTTGAGTCAGAAAGTATCGAGCAATAATTGTTAGTATGGAATTTCTGCAAGCATGAGTGATAATCGTAAAATACTTTTTTTATGAATGTTTACATAATACCTTTTATACGTAATATAACTTATGTTTCTTTTTCTGACTTGAAAGGAATTAGAATAAATCTGTTCTTATATACGAGGGCTGTTCAATAAGTAATAAGGCTAAAATTATTCCAGAATAAGAATACTTTTAATTGTCATCATTTACATTGTTTTTTTTTCAAAATAACTTACGTAGCTCTCGTAATGCATTTATATTCAACGTTCTGTCCTTTCTTCAAAAACATTTAAAAGTCCGTTTTGTGAGAGCGTATTCAAATCTACCTCCGCAGCCTTTACATATGTTTTGTTGCTTGCAAAACGTTTGCCTCGTAATGGTTGCTTAAGATGAAACAGCCAGAAAGCGCATGGAGTGAGATTAGGACTGTATGGAGGGTATGGTAAAATCTCTACGTTATTCTGCTGCTAGACATCCAGCACGCAACGAGCAATATGTGATCGGGCATTGTCATGGTGCAATAGGAAGCCATTTCGGAGCAATGGACGTTTCCTTTTAAAGTGTGGTACCACTGTTTGCAGGACATTCGCGTGGTACGAGCCGTTTACGGTAGTACCAGGTTCGACAGCGTGTTGATGCACAATTCTTTCATAGTCGAAAAGCGTATGGTCATAACTTTACCAGCCAACTTCTCAGTTTCTTCTTTCTTGGGAGTAGGTGAAGATGGATGTTTCCATTCACTGCTATGTAGTTTTATGTTTGGATCATAGTCATACAACCAAGCTTCGTCTGCTGTGATGAAGCATTTTAAGATATTTTCACTTTCCTGTTGCAGTCTTTAATCATCCTGATTTTTGCACCAAATCCGATGCTGATTTTTGCTCCCATTTCGACATCTGGCCACGTCTCATAGGCGCCGAAAACACGCTTCAGTTCGATCATGTGATACTCAAGAACATGAGTCTGTACACGCCATCTATCGGTTGCTTTTGTTCATATAGACCACAAACTTTTCTTATGCTACAGAAATTAACATTCTGATGAGTGGTTTTGCGGCAGTAAGATTAGTCTTGTTACTTATTGAACAGCCTACGTATATTTATTTATTTGAAATTGTTTTGAAATTTTCTTATTTATTTGCATGGTATTTTTTTAAAGCTCACGAAGTTTTTTTGCTGTAGAATAATTACATTATTTTGATTTTATTCTCTTTCATAACCAACACCTTAATAATAAATTATAGTTAAAAAAAACAACTAAAAACACGTTTTTATAGTTAATCGAACTTAGTTGTAACTAAATTTTTTAGTCACCAAATCTAGAAATGGGATCTGGAATTAGTCGCCTGAGACGTATGGGATCTGAAAATAGGTGTAATCGGGTATCTTGATAATCCTGATCAGGACAATGGAACAAAATTATTAAATTATTGTATTTTATCGGTCCTTGACAAGTGATCAAAATTTCGAATTACTCTGACCTTTTTAGGTGGGTAAAAATTGAGTTCCAAGATTCCGTAACATGCAAATGACTATAAAAGGGTGTTAAAATGTTTTAATTGCATTTTTATTTGTAAAAAATAATAAGTATCGAACACGAAATTGTAGTGCTTATAAAACAATGCATAAAAAATTCCTATTGTGGTGTCGTCTCTTAGACGGCTATTTTCTATTCTCACTCTCTCAGGAGAAAAGACGCACTTTTTAGCCATCGTTTCAATGTGAACAATAATTGGGACACACCAGTTTCTAAAGGCTGCCCATTTTCCCATTCCTTCTAACGTGTAGATGTGCAACATGTGTATAGAAAGTAGATTTGGTTATTGTGAGGAAGAAATGTCAAGAATTGTATTCTCGTTGTTGAAGCAATGTTTCAATTTACATAGCTTCTAATGGTTTTCGATAGATGGTGATAAGAGGTTGAACGTCCAGACAGGATTTTGTTCGGTAAGAACCAAACAATGGTGGTTGGGACCAAGACTGAGGGTGCTGGGTGAAGATCCGTATTCATACCAATCAGAAATTGTAGGGGACGTAAGTGAAGCTCACCCAGGGTTTTTAAAAAGACATATTAAATAGAGATCTGAGAGATCAGTGATCGGGAGGAACGAAAAAGGCGAAAGGTTGCTTGGCAGTGGGAAGATCGACAATGTACTATTGCCGCCAAGTGAACGCCAAGAGACAGCTGGACCAGCGACTTTAAACTAACGATCCAAGAGATTGCTGCGAGGCAGCGACAGATTGATACCGGGTGAGTTCATTGATATTATGTAGAAAGTTCACATGTAGGGTTGCTAGAGACCTACTAGAAACTCTATTTTTGTGAGTCCTAGACATTACGATATCCAGTAGAAGACCAATGAAAACGACTCCAACAGTCGACGGTACAAGTAGTCGAAAGCTTGTGTGCAGTTTCGTACTGATCTACCATAATGAAGGTGTCCATTTCTATTGAAAGTTTGTAAATTAAAAGATAACAATATTTTGACAAAAAATGAACATAGAATGAACTATTTTCGAAACATTCTCCTTTTATAGAAAATGCTGCTATAATAATAATATTTTGCCTATGTATTGCTCAGACCTTTCTACAGAGTCTACACTAAAATATTTAAAACCTAGAACTTTTAGAAGTGGATTTATCGATATTTTAATACAACATAGGGTAGGAATTTTATAAAAAAATGGCCGATAAATATTTCAGTCGGTAGTAACTTTGAAAATAATATGATTTTCTTAAAAATTGTAGTTCAGGCCCTATGGGCTTTGCTTTATATAAGTAAAATATTATCATTATAGAAGTCTTTTTCATAGCAGGAGAACGTTTTGAAAATAGGTTATTCTAAGTTATTTGTTTGCCAAAATATTGCATTTAAATACTTTATTATAGTAATAATATTCTTAAGGTATCCGACTGCGTTCGGAACCGTGATGTTAAAAAGGCGCATAAAAGGATAATTTTCATATTTAGTGTCACTTAGATTAGGATACAAGCATAAAATTGTTTTAAGGACATTTTGCCAAAAAATAATTATTTAAATACAATAATTCGGCAAAAAATTAACTTAGAATAACCTTTATTCAAAATGTTCCTTTTTGTGAAAAATGCTTCTAATATAATATTGTTTTGCCTGTATATAGCTCAAATATCTGTATAGAGGTTCAACTATGATTTTTGAAAAATTCACATTATTTTCAGATTTACAACCATTTGAAATAATTATCGGCATTTTTTTCTTAAAATTTCTCCCCTTTACTGTCGTAAAACTTGGATAAACCCACTTCTAAGCTGTATATTTCAAAAATTCTAGTTGAGCCTCTGTATAGAGGTCTGAGCTATATACAGGCAAAATATTATTATAATAGAAGCATTTTTCACAAAAGGAGAAAATTTTTAAAATGGGACATTCTATGTTCATTTTTTGTCAAAATATTGTACTTCAATAATTTTTTATTGTAATACTATTCTAAAAAAATATATATACATTTTCTAATTGAAGTGATACTAAATATGATAAATATTATCCATTTATACGCTTTTGCAAAATCACGGTTCCGAACGTAGTCGGATACCTTAAAACACTTTTATACACGTATTCTAACCTAAGTAACATTAAATATCATATAAATTATCCTTTTGTACGCTTTCTTAATATCATGGTTCCGATCGTAGTCGGATTCCTTAAAAAGGAAAATCATGTATGCAACCCAAGAATTACTTTGAAAATCCAATTTTCTGAGACTGTACCAAATATGGGAAAACTCATTTTGGTTTAAAAGGACTACAAATATCGAGGAATTGTTTATTTTTATTAAAGAGAGTTTTAATAAAACATGTTAACTTTTCAAAAATTTATCATTTCAATATTCATACAAGCCGGCTGGGTGGCGTAGCTGGTTTGACACTGGCCTTGTACGCCCAAGTTTGTGGGTTTGATCCTGGCTCAAGTTGATGGATTATGATGCAAAAATCGACAGCATCCACGTCGTATGACTATGGCATATAAAAGAACCCTCAAGTGCCTGCTCTCGCAAAATTAAATTCCTGGTTCGGTTTTTTGCTCCGTCAGAGCTCAATTGCATTCCTTTGGTGAGGAAACCTGACGTCAAAATTACTTGCAGCGATTGATATACCGCATATATGGTGCAACGCTATAAATAAATTGCAGCTCCCGGGGAATGTACTAGAGGTGTAATGGTAAAACTCCAAACCTCAGCCATATTAGAAATATAAAAAAATAATCAAATAAAAATGAGGAAAGAATTTTTATAGAAAGTATTATAGGATAAGCTGTTTAGAGTAAATTTATTAATTAATGTTTCTCTTATGTATGTGGTATTTTTCTTGTTCATCTTTAAAATTGCTAAATAAAAAAAACTTTTATAAAACATTTTATTATGCAATTTTTTAATAAAATAAATAGTTCGAAGACACAAATTCAAGTAACTAAATGAGAAATCTAGCAGCTGTTCTTTCTTAGTATAATCCATATTTGCCTATCCTTCTTGCGTTCCTTCAGCAAACACACTTACTAGAAACAATTGCTCGTGGTCATACGCCTACATTTAAACTAATTAATGTTTCCATATGGATTAGCATTTACATAATACATCATAATAAATGGAATAATTTTTGTATCTACCATTTTGTGAATACTATAAACAATTTTTACTAAAAGACAATATTTAGCCTTTTAAACAGAGGGAAAAAAATTGCAAAATAAAATGACATCTATAAGGTTTTTATATGTATATGTGGATAATGCTGTTTAAAAAATGGGATAATGCAGAAGAAAACAGAATATTTCTAAAATTATATAATTTAATTGATAAAATATCTTTCTCTTTATCTACTTCATCTTACTTAATTTACTTTTAATGAGAAATTATATATATATATATATATATATATATAGTCAATTCTCTACAAACAAGAGATAAAGATCAATCAATCCCATTCAAAAAACACATAGACAGTAGGAACATCACACAATGAAGGGCACATAAGCAACCAAGATTACAAATTATAAAATGGATGCTGCAGTATTATAAACATTGCTGAATTAGTACAGCTAATAATACAATTAATAATAATAAAATAATATATGAAATAATTCTTATAAAAGTGGGATTGAACATGATTTTAGCCAGCCAACTCCTTTCCTTAATTGATTATTTAAGTTACTCCTTATGCTTAATTAATTTAATGCATGCTTACTTATATATATAATATTATTATTTATACATATATTGAAAATGTAAGTATGCTTTTTTTTCTAGGACTCATTTGCTTTTACTTAGATTGAAATCTAAAATTTGATTCCTTTATTCATTCTTAACTCTTTTTCCCTCCAAACTACACTGATAAGGAATTTTTTTTCTATTGCTTAATTTATGACATTTATAAAGTATTTATTATATTGTAGCAAAAAAAATAGTTCACTTCGGTTGCCATGGACACGGACTCAAGCACCCGGTCGCGGGCAACTTGCCAAAAATAACTTATTTTGTTTTTTTTGCATTAAATTTAATTTTTGCGTCACGCGCTTGTTTTTTTTAATTCCTACTATTAGCTCGCACTTTCTACATATTTATTTATTTATATATTTGTATATTTATTTATTTATCTTGGTGGAATTTTCAATCGTTAATAAAATACATTTTAAAGCGCTCAAGTGAGCTGAAATTTTATATATGACAATACAATAATTTGAGTATAATTAATAAATTAATTGATTAAAACTATATATATATGAAGGTATTATTTAAAATTAAAATACAGCCACGTTGGCGACTTAACGACCATTTTGGCGCTATTATCAAAACCTTGAAATTGTTTTTCTCGTGTTAAGCATTCAGTTGGACTGAAATTAAAAGGACAATACGATACTTTAATGATAATTAAAAAACTAATTACTACTTAATGTTGTGATTCTATCCTATGTATATACATATTTGTATTGTAACTATTTAATGAAAAGTAGCTAAAATAAAAATTTTCGTTGTTGATCTAAGTAGGAGCTATTTTTTTTGTATTACTTTTTTTAATTAGTTGTAATTCTTTCTTATTTCTATTGTATTTGTATTTATACATTTAACGGTAATTATAATTATAGAAATTTTTGATACTTTTGAAAAGGAAAGGAAATACTCAGTTTGTAGAATAAAGTCTTGAGTTGTGTCTAATATGAGTTGTCATTTTATTTAAGTATCGAGTTCCATATCAACTTAATATTCACGATAATGTACTAATTATTAAATAGAAAACCCACTGATTTAGAGTTGTTTTCTTTGATTAGTTTTTGATCATAGTTCACACACAATACTGTATCAAAGAGTAAGAGCTGTATATCCCATATATATTTGTATTTGCATAGTTATAGTTAATTGGGTTCAAATGTAGTATAAGGGGCCACTTGGCGCAGTCCTTTTTTTTTTGGCGACTAAAACCAGTCGCCAAGGTATTTTTTTCGGAATTATTTATTATTTAATTTCAAAATGAATTCGATATCTCACCATGACATTTAGAAAAATTCGCCAAATCGAAGAAAAATCGCTAAATTCAAAGAACATTTCATACTACACTTGAACCGTTAATTGTCGAATTATAACAGTATGAAGAAATATGAAGTTACAGAAAATAGGAGTTTCTGAGCTTTCAAGTTGAACTGTTTGTGGAATAATGTTAAAGAATTGATATAAATGTAAGGGTAAAACAATAAAGTTGTTGGCTGTTAAGAGAATATGAAGCTATCAGCTGCAGAGTTACAAACAGTTATGATATAATGACTTAAATAAATTAAGTATTGTTACAATTAATTCAGGACATAAACTACTGAAGTAAAAAACAAAAACAGATAAGTCAATCATATTAGAAGAGATTCTCAGGAAGTATTATTTTTCATTTTGTTGCAGCGGTTGCAATGATGATTAATGTGAGTAGTTTAATTATTTTTTAAATGAAGTGCAAAAAACTATTTGTTTCTCAAAATTCTAATTCCATAAGAAAACTTTATTCTCTTATACAGCTAAAAAGATATCCTTGCTAAATTTCCTTAAATATATGTAGAATTTAATTATTTTATTTATTTATCTCTTCATAAATCATTCATCTTCACTTCAAACAACTTAACATAACACACTCACCTCATTCAATACTCAAGAAACTGCTGAAAAGGGACATTATTTCTTATATAAATTAAATTAAGTCTAAAAATAGTCAGAAATAAAACATTTTCTTCCAACAATTTACGCATTTTCATTTCAAACAATTCGCATTTCTTGTGAATTGCCCTTTAATGATAGAATAAGTAAGTGATCATATGAAATTTTATTAGCATTAAATGCAAACGACATCGATAAGATGAGGCCCGCGTGAATTAACCTATAATTTTTAATGAATATACACTACTGTGTGTTTTAAATAAAAGCTACTCTTTTGTAGCTAACTCCTGATGATGACCCTAAGGAATTGAGCTTTCCAATTTGTTTATTAATTATAATTAAATTATACTGTATTGTCATTCAAAATAATCATGTATATAAAATTTTAGCTCAATTGAGTGCCTTATAAAATGTATTTTATTAACGATTGAAAATTCCACCGAGATAAATAAATACATATAGAGAGAGTGTGAGCTAATAGTAGGAATTGAATAATGTTAGGTATAAGAAACTTGCCTAGAAATTTACATAGTCTGATTGTTTATTTTTTATTTCCCAAGACTTTAACATATATATATCCATCAATTAGTAGTTTTAATTGTGTTTATTTTGTCTCACATTTCAGCTTTGTTTAATATTTAATAATCGATTGAAAAGAATAAGTAAGTTTAAAAGAAAAGAAAACATATACTCAGGTTATAAAATCTAATATTTCAACTAATAAAATAATTAAACAAAGCTAATTTTTCATTTAAAGGAATTAAATTAGAATATAAGTTATCGAATTAGATTAAAAGAGTCTATAATGTGTAAAAAATAATACCATAAATTATATCCATTTCAATCAATTCCTAAAAAATAAGCATTTGGCTAAAACTGTTAATTATATAATGATTGCATATTCATATATAAACATATTTACCTACAGAAAACTTCGTTTATCAGAACGTTTATTATCAAGTGCGTCAAATATCTGGACCATTTTTTTTTCAACTACATGTAATATATATGAATACGTTTTCGAACAGTGCAATGCTCATCGTTAGTTTCGCGTGAGGCCAAAAGTGACGGGATAACCCAAGGTCGGGGATATTAGGGGAATTTCAGTTGTGTGATTTGGTGAACATCTCCGCGGAATATTAGGTCAGTTTGTTTCCCACTGAGGGAGTGTACACGTGTTCTTTTGTTGAGTTGTGAGCTGCTATGGCTTCGAATTCAAACGGACTCAGCGTCTTAAACCCAAGAGACAAAACTGAAATATAAACGCTCGTGAATGGAGAAAGCGGAAATTACCGACTTTGACCAATCGCCCCAGGATTTCAAGATGCGATGAAGAGATGTTTGGAACCTGGATGGCATGCGATGCAGAAGACTGTTGATTTCAAATGCTAAATGATGACGAGATTGTGACTTCCGTGCAAGAAGAATCCAACCCTGTCGACGAGATGAAACGGATGAAGACAAGGACAACAGCAATAACGAAAGTTGCAAGGGTCCATCAAATACTGACGTGTTTTATGTGTTAGAGATAGCCATGGGGTGGTAAGAAGAACAATCAGATTGCTGTGCTACTCAACTACTGCTGCTCAAGAGAATCAGAGACCTTGCAAAGAAAAAACGAAGATGTTCATTGGTACAGTGAAAATGAAGTGATTATTTTCCACAATAAAGGTAAAATTTCAACACTTTGCTATGCAACACACATTCACCTATTTTACGTTTCCTTCAAGTACGTTTCCCGCATGTGATGATTTTCAATACTCGTATAGTTCCCGGTTACATATACCACATGGATCACATTTAGTTTTCGATTACCCGAACAATCACGTATCCGAACGGTGTCCAGTCCCAACTGATTCGGATAAACGACGTTCTACTGTATACACTAAACTTTTATGTATTACAATGGCACATTTTAACATTTACATCACAGTTTAAATTTTATAAAAAAAGTATTAAAACTTTTCAATTTAAGCATTTAATGTTTTTTTTTTATTTCGAATGCAGCAGGCGAGAGTGTTGACGCAGTTCTTTCGCTAGAACTGCAAACCTGATCTGGCATTTCCCCAAAAAGAGTACGGTTTAAAGGGTTCTACGGACATGGAAACTGTTTCCCCCTTTGCATTTAGTTGAAAATGCAATGTTGTGAAAAAAAAATTCTTTTATTGTGAAAATAGGATGGCATTTATAAAATTCCCAAAATTTCCCAATGAAAATAAATGACTTAAAATAATTGATATCTTTTTGGGATGTGATTTCAATTTAAATGAAAAAATATATTGAAAACTTTAGTAACATTTTTTCCCCAAAAAGCCCAATCCAAGAAAGCTCAGCTGAATTTCTCAGGATACTTAATAAAGCGTAGGGGGCTAAATTAAGGGTAGGCATTTTTAACCTCTGACACCCTTTTCAATAAATTTATTGGACACGGGTGAATCCCATAACTAATTTGGGCGCCTCGACTCATTAAATTTTCGGGGTTTAATACGTTTCGTGTTGCAAGGACGATTAAGTTTGTATAATACGTTTGAAAATAATTTGATTTCATCTTCCAATGTATGAGTGCAAAAAATAGCTATTTATGTTGTTTAGAGGAAACTGGTAAAATTCAAGAGAGTTCCATCAGGTGTATGAAAATAATTTGCCTAAATTCTTAGGGAAATTTTGTACATTTGAATAGAATAATTGGATTTTATATCAAAAAAAGACCGATTTTCCTGAAAGAAAAATGATTTGTTTTAGATTTTTTTTTTACGTTTGTTTTTTAATTTTTTTTTTTTTAACAGTAAATTTCTTTATCAAAATTAAATACCTAAATAGCCAAATGAAGTATTATATTTATATTCATTCCCTACAATTTTATACAGTCAACTAGAGGATAGTTTCAAAATGTGGTAGATTTATTTTTCAAAAACATAGAATTTACTCAGTAGCAATATCAAATTTAATTAGCTTTTATGTATAGACCTTATATAAATTTTTAACCTGTAAGTACAGTGAGTGAGTTAGTGAATATTAACGTCGCACTGTTCAGCTACACGAGGGCTTTTGGAAACGGACCACGTAATTTTGAACCATGGTCAAGTGACATGGAAGACACCTGATCTGGTACCCCCTCTTCCAACTACTACATCAAGGGGAGGAGGTTTCAGCTCTCGACAGATTTAACGTCCATCGTTACCCTACATGGTGGGACTTTAGTGGTACTGGGCTCAACTCGTGACAAGGCCAGCCACGATCCGATACTTTGACTACTCGTCTACCGCGGCTTGTTTTAAGTACTGCAAAACGTATATACACTGCTGGCCAACGTAAATGCAACAGCCTGTAGGAAGCATGCAAATAACATGAAATTTACAACATGCATTAGCGGAGGAGAGATATGCAAATGATTAGAATTTCAACGCAAACACACATCACGCGTGCCTGTGATGCCACCTCAAAGTGCTATTTAAGGCTTGGAGATTTCGACAATTTTAAGTTTGGCAATTGTGTTTTTCATGTGGTTTTTTTCAAAAAACGATCAGTTATGTCTTGTAGAAAACAGCCATCAGCTTTCGATCAAATAACGGAGTTCGACAGAGGAAGGATAGTAGCCTACTGTGTGTGCAGAGAGAGGAAAGAGATTGTGGATTATCTTTCAGGGAAATCAGTAGTCGTGTTGGACGAAATCAAACAACTGTAATGCGGATATGTGACCGTTGGATGCAGGAGGGTACGACGGACCCATGTGGTCGATCGCATCCACCTCACTTCACGTGAGAACTGGCAAATTGTGCGCATGGCAGTGACTGATAGTTCAGTCACATCCCGAACCATAGCACAGCACATTGAGTCTGTAACGCATCACTCAGTGTCTGCGAGTACCATTCGACACCATTTACAGCAGAGTGGTCTGTCCGCAAGACGTCCATTACTTGGTCTACCTTTGACGCAGAATCACAGACGTCTCCGTCGTCAATAGTGCGATGAAAGAAAGATGTGGGTGGCAGAATGAAATTAAATTGTCCTTACTGACGAGTCATGCATCTGTCTGCAACACCACAATGGTCGGATTCAAGTCTGTAGACACCATGGAGAGATGATGCTAAACAGCTGCGTTATGCACCACCACACTGGTCCTGCTCCAGTTATGGTATAGGGCGGTATTGGATATCATTCTTGTATTCCTCTAGTACGCATTGCCGGTACTTTAAGCAGCCAGCGCTACATCTCCGAGGTGTTGGAGCCAGTTGTCCTTCCTTACCTTCAGGGGTGGTCACAGCCATAATTCAACAGGATAATGCACGACCACGGGCCCCATTGTCCCAAAAGGGTTTTTAATCACCAGATTTAATTGCTTTTCCGGCCGGGGCCGTCTTTGGGATCTTTCTCCGATAGAAAACATGTGATCCATGGTTTCTCAAGAATGACCCAGATTAAACCCCAGATGCCCCCAGATCAACTTTGGCAACTGGGAAGCTGCTTGGTTCTTAAAGAACACATCCAAAGTTTTTTCAATGGATGCCAGGGGGGCAGGGGATTCCAACAACGGCGGCTACTTTTACTGTTCTGGCAAGAACCACACTTCAGAGAAGTCTATAAATTTAATCATTTGATACTTGGTCAACATATTATCTACAAAATAAATTTTGTTGTGCTATCTTTTTCTTTCTTGGTATTGCATTTACGGTGCCAGCAGTGTATTTCTTTTAGTTTCAATTAGAAATGATTTTTCTTTTAAGAAAATTTGCTTATTGCTTCGAATGATTTATTGTAACAATAAATGGGATTTTCATTTTAGTTTCAAAATTCACTTACATACTTAAATGTCCCCAAATACACTCATGTCCATAAAATTTTAGTTTTGCCGTTCCCAAATAAAGGTTCAGAAACATAATGGGCGGAACTTATTCTTAAATCTCATTTTTTCACAAAAGATACTCTGCATAAAAACTACATTTTTTTGGTATTTGAAGCTTTTAAAAAAACCCCCATTTTAAAATTTTCTATTACATGGTTAAGAGGGTTAATATATTAAATGTTCCGATGCGATGAAATACATTTCGTAAAAAAGTCCAAATGCTGAGTATAAAATTATTGCCCTGATCTTTGGAAAAGAATAGTCCATCAAAAAAAATGCCCCCCGAAGTTAAACTACGTACGTGGGGAGGTATTGAAGGGCTGCCACTTGTCGACCAAAAATGTCCCACACATGCCAGGGGGGTGTCGGGAAAAAAATAAAACCTTTTCGTATGATTGATATCCTCAGTTTAAAAACATTTGTTTGAAAGCATTTGAAAGATGAGCGCTATCATCTATACTCACAAATTAGTTGGTTATGGCACCCAAATCAAACGTAAATGTTGTTTCAAAATGATGCCCCCTTTTAAATTTGGATCAGGTTTCCGATTTGAAAAAGTAGATCGGGTTTTGGACCCCCGAATAATAAAATTTTGTTCAACTATGGGAGGTGCTCATATGGAAGTCTGATCATCAGACTTGAAGATAACCTAGAAAGTCGCAAAATACCACCAAAAACCTTTGACGATATCCACATTATATGTTCGTTTCCAAGGTTAACGGCTGGTGTTGTGTGCTGCGTAGAGGGGAAAAGCATCTAACAAGCCTGTTTAAAATATAGACCAATATGTACGAAACGTCTTAATTTGGGTTTTTGGCGACATTGAGTTGCAGTAAAAAACCATCTGACAGGGCTACGAGATCAGACTTTTGCCGTAAATGTCTGTACACGCCTGCACCGTACCCCTGGCTGCAGATAACTGACGAGATTTGTCGAAAGGGTGTGCTCCGCCCGATTCTTTTCGAATTTCTTCCATTCAGTCCTCATTTGTCGTTGTAATTCGGGTGACCTGTGTTGTAACGTCATCTCGGGTTGTTGCCAAAGCCTGGAGATCACACTCTGGACGATTTCAAATTCTTCGAATACTTCCAGCTGGGAACATCTACATTCCAGACGGCCGATTATTCTACCAGGTAAAAAAATCATCTAAATGCATCCTTTGTGCCATAACCATTCGGTTACGGCACTGAGCGGCTTATATAACGCTTGTGAACAATTTTAGTTATTTGCCACCATTCCTTGTATAACCCTCTCTTAAACTCTAGTCATCGTTATGCAATATTGGAGTTATCTGTTGGCTTCCTGTGATTTTCATATTACTCTTTAAGATATGAGTGGTACTTCTACAAATGAAATTTTTACTCTGGTGTTCGATTTCGGAGTGATTCTGAATTATCCTTATGTTATGAACGTGAGAGTATTATGGAGCAAAAAAGTATCTTAAAGTAAGAATTTTCACATATTTATAATTTTGAGCCTAGATAAAACTTTATGATTTTTTTATATAAGAAATATAGAAATTTGATTAACTGAAACTATTTCCTCTAAAATATTTTATAGTAAATCGTTCAGCAAGGACAGAAGGAAGTTTTTTGTTGATCATTTTTTCTCTCAATGGGTAATTAAATTTTAAAAAAAGTATTAAAATAAAAGTAATTTTGAATTAGGAATAGAGCTGGATATTTTTGCTTAAACTATTTAATTTTGAGATTTGAAGAGAAAAAAAAATAAAAAGCCTTATTTTCAATCTCACATTTATTTTCAAAATATATAATATACACAAAAACTCCAGATAATATACATATTTCAGATAAGCTACTAATTAACCCAAAGTATTGAAGAATATGAAATAAATGCCTTTTTGCTCGGTTTCTTAAGAAATTAAAATTAGCTGTCGTATATTCCGGGGTATAATGCACACTTTTAACACGAAAAATAAATCTAAATTTACTGAGGGGTAGAGTTATACACTGATTGTGGAAATAAAGCTTGAAAAATAAATAAAAAAAATAATTCTCCATGTATATAAATGCTCTTTATTTAAAAGAAATGGCATACCCCTCATAAAAATTTTCATTATTGGTTAACATGGCAAGCTTTCGTGTTTTGATTCGGTTTCATCTTCACAGGCACATAATAAAATTCTGTTCTATCCTCACCATCACAATTACTCTTATTCCTAAATAATCCCCTTCCATTCCATCTAGATTGGTAGATATATTACATTTTTAAAGGAATTTTTGATTGCATAAAACTTAATTTCATTCCATGGCTTTTCTATCCCTAACTCTATCTAGAGTCCGAAAAGATAACAGCATTGCGAAGTACATTTAGGCTTTTCTTCAAAAAGAATGCGCCCTATAAGATGAATATACTTAAATATCAAATATTGCTTCTTCAAAGTACAGGTACCCATTATACGCTGGAATATGCGGTATCTGCAATCTTTGTTTTAGTTAATTTTATTTTTAAAAAGTCATCCCACTAAGCATACATTTTTGTGTTTCAAAATTATGCACTCATAAAATATGTACCATTCTCAAAAATTTAAATTTCAACTTCACCTTTGTTTCACGAAATAAATAAACAGCTAATCCATATCAAATTAAAAATGTAGGTATCACATATTCTACCGAGAAGTACTTTTAAGAGAAATGTGATATTCAACTACTTGTTGTGCCGCACTCTCATAATATTTTAGAATAAAACTTGAGATATAAATGACAAGTATATGACATTATATACAAAGCAACAGTGAAAAATTCACGAATTCTCACATAAGATATTGAATAATTTTAAGAGTGAATATTTCAATGTTTTGACTGTCATCATGTGTCACAAGCTCTAGGCAAAATTTCATTTCTGTCACTGTAGTAAAATCTTTTCAGTCTGTCAAAGTAAGTGAGAATAATATCCTACTCTCCGAAGGATGAACAAATGACCACTAACTGGAACCTTTCATCACAATCCAATCTAATAAAAGATGAAAGGAGTGACTGGAAACAATTCTTTGACAAGAACCAAATATTTGTCTTACTGTTAAGCGCCTGCCTGAGCTAATACTGTTGTTACCCGTACTAGAAGAGTTCTGTACAAAGGGTTTCTTTCTTTTATGACCCGATAGGTGGAACGCCAAATCCTTTCTGTATTCATGAATCAGTGAATAGTATAGTCTTGAAACCTTTACTCGAATATATAACACTTAAGAATTGAAGCTAATAAGGTGAAAAAATCGGTGTTTAATACAATGAATTTTCGCAAGCGAGTTGTATAGGAATAAATTCCATAAAGAAAATAAATGACTCAATCTTCAGCAGTTCGAAAAAAAAATCAATTCGAACATGGCCAAAATTATTAATAAACTCCATTAGTTGTTCAATTTAATCTTATAAACCTTAAATGCAATAAGCTAAAATGTTTTTAAAAACCTTTTTTCATTAATAAAGTATTTTTCTCAAATATTATTAACGTTTTTTGTTAGCATCAGTATTGTTAATGCACACACACAAAGTTCCATTTGATTTGTATCTCGCAACTCATCTCTTGACAAAAATCATCTAATGGACTTTTAAAATACATACAATTTATATCTATACGTACCGTTTATTTCTAAAAAAAAATTATCTGATAAAATATTAAATTAAAATATGAAAATATCTTAAAACATTTTAGATATTTTGTACTACATTGTCAAAAATTATATTGCTGCACAAAAATTATGAATAAAAGTCTTTTTCGAACAACTCTTTCAAAACGTTCTTGAGAGTTATGAACATTATGACATATTTTTATAGTTTCATTATATATTATAAAAATCAATTGTGGAATTCGCACTATTCTCCTTATGTCCTTATTCCCTTTTCAATGGCATGCACATTGAAAAGGAAAAATGGATTTGTGTAAAAGAAAGACGGTACAAAATAAATAACACTTAAACTTAACTCAGGGGAGCGACAGCACATGGGGGCCAAGGCCTTCTGTGCTCAACTCACTATACGCGACCTTGGACCCTGAGGTGTATCAGCAGATGCTCCGGTTAGGCGATCAGTCTCTGATCCGATAAGTTCCCAAGCAATCTTGATACTCATTTTATTGACACACTGGAGATATGAAAGGTTGAGTCAATCTTGTCCAGTCCGGGGTTTGAACCTCGGTAATGGAAGCGTGATGCACTAACCACTCCGCCACTGGGCTTTCAAGTAACTCTTATTGCGAAAAAATAATAAATAAGCAACATCTTTAATAAGGAATACAATCTTCAGCAATTGCAATTGTCTTCTTCTTCTTAGTATAAAATTATTTGATAGTGCTTACTAAAGTAATAATTTGATTGTTCGATACGGGAATTTGTTTTAAATTGTGAATATTTTCTGGAAGTTATGAACATGGAAAACAATGTTTTCACACACACACACACAAAGTCTATATTTATATGCTCTTTGGGAACTTAAATTCCAAACATGATAATCAGTCTTAAAATATAACTCCACTTATGTCTGAAAATTTCTTCAGAAGGAAAAGAACTAGGATTCATTACTTACATATTTAATCAAGTTTCTTTAAAAGTACTGAATTCAAAGTAAAATAATGTTTTCAGATCAAGATGTAAGCTTTTAGTATTGATGACGATAATATGCACTTGAGAGCGGGTAATGTATTTATAGGAAAATTGACCGAATTTCTTTTGTTTTGTACATCGAGGTAACTGTATGTGTAAATTTATTTTCATTCAGAGATTAAGCACACCTTCAGAAATTCTAAGTAAAAAGTACAAAATACACACACACACACACACAAAACATCATCGCTTCGGTAATTGGATGAGTCTAATCAATGAACCACTTACAAGTACACTCACAATCTCAAGTACAGATTACGAGAGACTTCAATAAAACATTCAATATTGAGTGCAAATTACTCGAAAATGGTTTAGAGGGATCTGGTCTGAGATCAATTTAAACGTACAACTAAAGAAGGAAAATTTTAATTAACGCAGTTTTGCATTTTTGATTTGATTTGATTAAAGGGCTTAGAGATCATTAGCGCGATTTTTTCTTTAAAGCAAAAATACCGTTGTATTTTTTATTTATAAACAATTAAATGGACGGAGTTCACTTAAGAATTTTTCATTTAAAAAACGTGTTTAATTCATCATAGATTTAATATACAGTAACACTCTGACTTGAGATTTTGTTATTGTTAGAATTATTATTGTTTTTAAAGACCTGGAACACACGTTATAAATCTAAAATATTGCAGAAAATAATTACTAATGCGAATTAATCAGATAAAAAATTAACCTTTCTGCAAAACATTTACTATAACACGTTGTGAAATATACAATATAATTTAAAAAGCAAATTACAGTATAAGAGAACGCGTCAACGCTGTACGAATGAGTGATTTCTAGCGGCAAAATGTCTTAAAAATAATTTGCGCTTTTACTCAATATTTTTCTATAGATTTTCTGACAATAATTCCTATTGCGAAACGTTCAATCTTAATTTTATTCAGATATAGTTTCCACCAGAACCTATTAATATTTCTTTTTTTATTGAATATTTAATTCAATGTAGCATAAGTTATGAGTCAAAGATAAAATTCCAACAGCTGCTATTGCAAACACTTTAGAAATTTGCAAGCATTTTATTTTTTTATCTGAGAACGAGTCTAGAGATAGTATGATTATTAAAATATTATCCCGCTATTAAAATGACATCACATTTGAGTGATCACGCAGCTCTTGTTGATTTTAATTAAATTCCTCTTTTGTCTTTACTTTTGCTTAATATATATCGTCGCAGTACTTGTGTTTACATAAATTCTCAGTAAAACCGAATATTAATAGTTTTCTTTTAAGTGTGTTGCTCACAGAGAAAAATTTAATAATCAAATTTTGTTAACACTTTTGTTTCGTTTAATCAAAAGCAGTACACTTTCTTATCATTCAAATTTAAAACACTAATATTTTCTTTTTTAATAACTTTTTGGTCGGTAAACATTTAAATTAAATTTTATGATGAAATAGTTTTTATTAAACATAAAATTTTTCAATGTAAATGGAAAAACAAAAAGAGAACTATGAATCCAATTTTAAGACAGAACATGCTTTGCTTTTTATAGATTAAATTTCTAGCATTATTTCCATCAATTAATTAATTAATTTAAATTTGCTTTTAAATTAAAGAGAAAAATTAATTTTTTTTGGAATTTATTTAAACTAAAATGTTTAATTACAAATATTTACGAGGAAATTTATTTTGTAAATTTACAATTCTGTTTCAAGAACACCCAGCAAGACAACAAAAAAAAAAGCTATGGCCTGCTTTATATGTTTTCAAAATACCCAACTATGGCCTGCTTGATATGTTTTCAAAATACCCAACTGTCTAACATAAATTATTTATTAAAAATAATCTGTATTTTTTGTTGGGGAGCCGTCAACGAGAAAAATACTTTTATAATAAAGTAAAAAAGAAAAGAAACAAGAAAAAAAAATGATATATCCATATTAAACATGATATGACACTGAGACATTTCATGTAAATTATCAGTTAAGACCGACCAAAATGTTAGTAAAATAAGTATTCATTTAAAATGTAAAATTCATTTATTTTTTTCGTTGTTTAACATTTTTTTAATAAATAAAACCAAATACCTGAGAATTTGGATACATAATAATTGTTAAAAAAAGTTGCTGAATATATCTGAAAATTAATTTTAATGTTTGTAAATAGACTCCAGACGAGAATGTTACTCGTACTAGCTTTAAGAGTCCACTGCCAGCAAGATGGATCCATGCTTTTGGAAGCAACACTCATAATTCTTTTATCGGTATGTACCAACATGAATCTAGATTCAATAGTGCAGGGAATGTTTTTCCGCACTTAGGGTTTAGTGGTTACATTTCTGTGCCGGTGCTAATATTTGATTCTTTAGATGTGTGATCACTAAAAGCCACATAGAATACTGATTTCTGCATTTCGCTGGCAAATGATAATTCTGGATGGTGCCACTGCAATAACTTTTTCCCCCACCAGCATAAAATTGAGAATTTTCTTTCAACCAGGTCAATCTGTTCTCTGCTACAATGCTTACCCACACTCTGATATCCCCAGATATTGTCTCTTGCAGAGATGGTTTATGGTTTTGCAAGATAATATCAACGTACTTACACAGTGAGGTATGATATATTTTTTTCAATGGGACTGTGGATTGGTATTTACCTTTACACACTTAATGCATTCCCCGGGAGCTAGTATCACTTTTTAGTGAGGAACAATATAGGAGGTATACCAATTGCCGCAAGCAATTTTGATGCCCAGTATCCTCTCCAGAGGGAGGCCTCTGACTATGCGAACCTGTTCTAAGAATTGTAATTTTGCCGAGAGCACCCACGCCAAACAGGCACTCTAAGGATTTTTAACATGCCGTACAGAACCCTGTCAATATTCTGCATCATGAAAATCTGGGCACCAACTAGAGCCGGGACTTAACTCGAAACCCAGCCTGCTGGCCGTGATACATTGACTTGTGAACATTTCAGTACTTGTATCGTTCCGATGTGTGTGGGGAGGGGGAAGGGTTGATCTTCCTCTGGTGCTGTAAATTTATCTGGAATTACAAAAGCCTAGACTTATTATTTACATTTTACTGATTCTCGCCGTACCTACCGGAACAAACCCATTTTCTTTTGACTCTAGCTTGCTCCCTATTTTATTTGTTGTTCTTCAATACGAAATATTTTTTTCGGTACTTTATTATACCGTTGACCAATTTAGCTGAATCAAAAAACATCTCCAGTTCAAAAATTGTCGTCAAATGCTGCCATAATATATTATTATGGAGTTCGTAGATGCGAGGGAATGGTTTCCATGATTGGCTGATTATCGCGGCATTTGGTGAGGTCTCTTAATGTGACGCAATTAGTTGGCGGTACACTACGTAAGTATACAAAGTTTTGGTTTTAAATTTGCATAAAAGATATTTTCATTAGAAACATTTTTGTTTCATGCCTCATAAAGTTTCTAGAGACATATTGCTGATATTCTCCAAGCATATAAAAGGGCAGTACACAATAAAATATCCGATAAATAATTTTAAGACCAAATAGGTGTAGTAAATTGTATATTATCTTAATGCTTCGCTTTACGAGTTTTCTATGAGATAATTTTACATGTGATTCTTGTCTTACTAGTTTTCAAAATTAATAATTTTATAAGACAATACAAAGATAAAAATTTACTCCATTTCAAGTAATTAAAGTTATATTTCACGTGCGTATAGATAATTGAAATATATGTATCTAGTTGATTATAAAAAAACGACACATAAAAATAAACAAGCATAGTTAATTAAAAGGTAATTTTGCAGAATTATTGTATTTACTTTTTTCCACACACATTTTTACTACTTTAGAGATAAATTTACTGATTAAAATTAAGTCCTCATTGAACAAATATATTCAGGTGTAAAACCATAAATATTAAGATAGAAAAATTGAATTATGTAAATAACTCTAGATTATCATTTCATTAAATTAATTTAAAGGACATTTTTACCAAAATATTATGCGGTAACATCCTGTGTATTGAAGGAACACCTGCTTTATGGCGAACATTTTCTCACAACTAAAATCCATATAAAAATTTCCTAAATATGTAAATTAATGTAGAACACAAATCCCAATACTCTGATATTAAATATATATCCCCCCGAAAAAAATTAATTTTAAAAAACCATTTTCTGAAAGAGAAACATTGTTACATATTTTATTTCAGGCAAATAGAATAATTTTATACATTTTTATAATCGTTTGGTTCAACGAGAAATATGCCGTTATTATCGTAAATATACTTTAATTAAATATATCGTTTGCTATATTTCTGTTTCCGCAATTAATTTGTAAAATAGAGCTTCTGAAAGTAACAATTCTACATTTTTTGTTTTGTTTTAAATTATGTTTGTTTATATTATAATTACTTAATCCACATCTTATTGGAATAGTATTTGTATACTAAACAGGTGTTTGATAAAATGACGTTGGAACTAAATTCATAAAATTTCATGAAATATGAAGACAATAAATGTGAATGCTTTTGTGTTTCACCGGTGCAAATCTCGCCAAGCAGACTTCACTGGCGACAACATACAATATACACATACAAAAAGAAATGTTAGAAAAATTAGTTCTCATTGGTTTTTCATCGCATTTTTGATGTATTATCAAATAGACGCTACTGATAACAAAAGACCTCGACTCCTTTGAAAATATAGCGGTAAAAGTTTACCTGCAGAAATATTCCCTTTGGCGTTGGTTGTATCATTTTTGGTGACTTTATCGCTTGCGCCGGAGACATGGAAGAGTGCACAAATATCATTAATGTTTCCCTAATAATAAGACATACTTTAGTTACACAATTTTCACTTTTTTGCATGAGTATTTAGAAATACTGGAGACATAACTCTAATTTCATTCGCAATTAAAAGTTTTCATTTTGATTAATATTGTAATTCATGACTGGGAGTGCATTCTCATTATTTTTATTACTTACAAATTTTTTGCTTTCTTTTTTATTAATCTTTATTCTTAATTAAAGAAGTGATGTTAAACAAATAATTGTACAATGTATGAAATGACATAGGCACACAACTCTAAAAATCAATAAATAAAGTCAAGGTGAATATATTTTTTTCTTACAAACAGCGCTTTTTTAAATGTATATGTGTCGTTCAAATGAAAATGTCTTCACTGTAATAAATCTGCAATTTGAAGAGAAGGATGATCACGCATGCCCCTATAGAGGGCGCAGAGTACAGGCAATGCGTGCTATATCGTCAGATGATTCCAAATTAGTGTATGATAAAGTGGGATCTCACGTTAAAGGAATAGTTCGAATCATTGATGTCTCCAAACGATGTGACTGTGAATGCTGCCACTTACTGTTCCCTATGCATGAACTGAGAAAGAATATCAAGAACCACTGTCGTGGCATGCTGTCCGGTTGGGATTATCATTTGCATAATAATGCTCCTCCTCATGTGGATGAGGTGTGCCAAACATTGTTACAGCAATTCCACTGAAGGTTCTTGAATATGCCGCCTACAGCCCAAACGTCTCGTCTTATGACCACTCTTCGATCCCTTCCAGAAAACTCTGAAGGTACATCGATTTCTCGAAGATAATTTCCAAGCTGCTGTTGAAAATTGGTTCCACAACCAACACCAGATCTTCACCCAGGGTATCCATCATGTCGTGGACCACTGGGACACTTGTTTCAACATACAAGGTGACTTTGTCTAGCCATTTGTTACATCTGTATACTAATATTATTTCCTTTCTATATTAATTTATATTTACAGAATTAAACCATTTATCACATTGACTTTAATGACACTTTTATTTGATTGACCATTTTAAATAAAAGAAACTCAAGATAATCAGAGATAAATGCATTTAGTACTTGCATTAACCCTTTATGTACCAACGGTACTTACTTTAAAATTACATAGAATAAACATTTTTACGAATATTCTGACGATACTTAGCAGAAATATTCTTTGAAATCCATTCTTTCGACATATATGGCAGCCCGAGTTTTATGATGAGTATTTTAGCGGGGAAGGCGAATACTTTTATAGCAGAAATTGCGTTTTCAGTGGATTACGAAGATTGTCATTTTTGTCCCGAAAAAATAGTTAATGACAAAATTTAATTATCGTATGTTTTTGTATTTTAATGATGATCTTATAAAACGATTTGACTATTTATTTTAAGTGAATAGTGTATATAATTAATTTTACAGTTGAATATCTTTAATTAATTAATTAGCTCTAATGGATTAAATTTTCCAAAATTGAGTATTTTGCTTATGTATATCCCTTAATTTTCAATGTAGTGATCCAAAAAAAAAAATTATTCCATGAAAAAAAGTGCAGTAAATCATAATGCTGGTTAAACAATTTTTTTTTAGAAAAAATTTGAATTGAAGATTAGCTGTTTATATTTTATTTTAAGTGAAACTTTACTTTAAAATAGAATTTATGTATCAGGTGATTTGTATAACTCTCGCAGATAAAATTGTAAAGCAAGCTAATATTAAATTTATCGCTATTGTATTAATTTATTTTTTAAACTCCTTTTTTCCCCCAAAAATAAAATTTGTTTTAAACAACTGGATTTCTGAATTTAAATAGAAAATCTGTTTTCAAATTAAATAGAAATTATATACCATGGATCTCTTAGCATTTTTAAAATTATTCTATATAATTGTACAAAATATACCATTTTTCCCAACAATGAGTTTCTCTCCTTACACTTTTTTCAGCACATTCTTATGTATTATTATTAATCCCTTTCATGCTCATTTTATGTTGGGATCACGGATAAAAAAATTGTCAATTCTGTAATGCTTATTTTCTAGCATATACATATCTTTTTAAACATAATAGCACCTTTTGCATACAAAACTTCCTAAAAATTAATGTAAAAAATCTATTTAAATAAATGAGTAATTTACCTGTAAATTTAACTTTTTGTATAGCACAAACAATTAGACTTTGGAGTCAATTCACGCTAACGATAAATATAAAGCTTAGAATAACTAGCTTTTATCTTGAATTACAAATTTTACTTTCATCCTTTGCAATTACCTAATTAATTATAAATGTATTAATCAAAAAAATTTTTGATTGTGTATGATACATTCAAAAAAAAGGTACTGCAAGAGTAAAACCCAATCTTAAAGTAAATTTTGTTTCATTTGTTCCCTCTTTTGAGCAGCAAAAAATTTTGTTCGTAGATCCGGGTTTGAGGTTTTTATGAAAAAACGAAAAGAAAATAAACAGTTTTTAAGGGGGATAAAATTTATTATAATAACAACCTTTAAATACAGGTTTCCCACAGCAATATCACAAGTAAATCCCCGAAGGTTTTCACCTTTCAACAGAATCAAAACAAAATTTATCGGTTTAAAAATCCCGTAGTAAAGATTATTCAAAGCACAGACTTCGTTAATCAAAACAATGCTAACTAATCACTGGTTGAATCAAGACTGTGGTTGCGCTGGCATCCTTTTAAATCTGGCGGAAACTTCCAAAAAAAATCCACGCGCTTCATATCTTAAAATTATGGAGAGATCCATATTTTCTAGAAGAACCCAGGGGGGTCCCAAACTCGCCAACAGGGTCACCAAGGGCCCAAAATGTGAAAAGTCCCCAAATTTGGCCAACCTGGCGTTAAATTTTTGTAAGACACCAATTCTCTTGAATCCCACTATAGGTGGAAACCCTTTGGGTTATGAAAAATAAAATTTTTAACATAAAATAAATATAAAAAAGATTATAAATAATTAAAATCCAAATGCAGTTATTTACACTATTTACAAAAAAATACTAACATATTTTTTGGATTAGTTTTTTTTTCTGCTGGGGAATGCATCAACAAAGTGTATTTCAAACAGTTGTTTTTCCCAGAAGAAGGACGTCTTTTTTTAAAGAATTTAACAAGGGTATTCAATTTTTTTCTGGTTTTGGGTTTTTTTATACAGAAGTTGATTTTTTTTCCCCGCTAGATTTTGTGTAACCCCATATGGATTCAACGTGCATATCCAAAAAAAAAAAAATATCTTCTTGTAATATTTTTCCTTCTTCTTTTAAACAATTATAAGCTAGAAAAAAAGCAAAGTTCGAAGTAAAAAGCACATGTGAAATATTCGGGAAAGACTGTGGTTCCATAAACTTTTTCAGCGCCCAGTACATCCAGAGGGAGAATGGTACATTTCGCTTCCCGGTTCCTCGGGAAAAAACCCAAAGGGTTAATTCACACAACAAATTTTTCTCAATGATTTTTAGAAAATATTTAAAATGTTTACAAAAAAAATGTGGTAAAAAAAAAAATTCTTTTATTTTTTTTTTTAAATGAAAAGCAAAAATTATGAAATTAAACTTTTTAAAAAAAGAAATAAGTGGTAGCAATCACTTTTTTTTTTAAAAAAAAAAATTAATTTTTTAACATTACTAAAATATTTATGTTTCAATTAAAATTTTTTTATTCAAGTTTTTCAATTTTTTATTGAATCCTTTTGGGTTTTAGAAAAAAGACAAAAATAAAAAAATTATAATTTTCAAAAAAGATTAAGAAAAAAACACTACATGTTCGAAAATTCATTATATTGTTCGATAAAATTGAAAAGCTGCAGACAAGAAACCATTACCGTTCTAAACCCCTAAGGGTTTTTTAAAAAAAATAAAACAGAAATAAAGAATAGTATTATTAAATTTTATTTTCTTACAAAAAAGATAATAGTTAAATAATGTTAATCATATTTTTTTTTCTTTTTTCTCGCAATCATTTTTACAAACTGAACAAAGCTTCCATTTTCATATAATTAAATGCAAAAACAATAAAAAAGAGAACTTAAGGATTCTTACGATTTTAAGATAATCTACCACGAATATTTACTAAATGAGAAAATTAATATTTTCAAAAGGCTGTTCAAGAGTTGTTTTTTTTTATTACAAAAACTGATTTTAATTCTCTAACCTCTTTTATTACCATCTATTTAAAAATATGACAAATAAATTAATTTTTAGTCTTGATAAGTTTTGGGTGTTTTTCTACGACATGTTTCACTGTTCAGTTCATTAATATTATAATGTTTTTATATTGAAATTGAGTTTGATTTTTTTAGAATTCAATTTAGTTGTAATTTTAGCAAGAAATTTGCATCAAAAGTAAAATTTTTTAAAAAAAAACATGTACACATATACTTCGGGCTATTGTGAAATTAACAGTTAAATATGAGTTGCAAAATAGTGGAGCTGAAAATTGTAATTGAATTTTTAAAATTTAAATTTAAATTACGAATTTAATGCACAAAAAAAACGAAATAATAGCTTTTCGAAATTAATTATAATCTTTTTAATTAAAGCTATGTATATATACTTCTTGGCATTGGAAGTTTTACAAGAAGGTGTAAGCAGAAAATGATGCGAATTTCAGGGTAGGAATAATGCAAATCATGTAAACGACACAGCTATTCTTCTCATAAAGAGTAGAATATAAGGGCACCTGCAGATTACAAATATATATATATATATATATATATATATATATATATATTAAAATATAAAATAAAAGTGAAGAAGTACTAAAACCTACTTTAAAAGCGGAAAAGAATTAAATTCCCCAAAAACAACAAATGTAGATACAAAAAAGTCTTTGGACTAAACGGGGCTTTTTTATGATTTCTAAAGCTGTCGCTAATTAAGCCATCGAATTAGGGTTAGCAATGCTTTATTGATCCAACCTTCCCCGTACAGCAGAAACTTTCAACGTAATAGGGGAAAAAAACAAATAAACAAAAAAACAACCAAGTTAAAAACTTAAGCCTATTACAACACGTGGAAGAAAAACCTGATAATATATTAAAATAAGAAAAAAAGAACAACAATGAATGTCTCGGGGGAATAATATTAATAAAATTTTTAAAAAAAACTTACGTGTAAAATAATTAATGGAGATCAAAAATTCCTCCTTCCACAGTAAACACTTAAAAGAAATGAAACGACTATTTGAGAAGAAAAAAATCATGGCGCCACCTGGATATTTATTTTGCAATTAAACAAACAACAAGGGTTTTTTAAAAAGTAAACTAAATAAAGGAATTTTAAAATAGATAGTGAACAAAGTTAAATAAAAATAAAAACAAATAGAAATATATTACAAAGTAAATAAACTTGGATGATTATATACAATGATTATAGCAATTAAAAAAAAAACTTTAAATTTTTGTTTTTTAAAAATTTTTTAAAAAAAAAATAAATAAAAAAGGGAATTTAAATAAAAAAATGAACTAAAATAAAAATATATTTAATTTGGGAAAAAAAAATTTTTATAAATATATTTACTTGGATAATTGTATTCTAAACAATTATTTCAAAATTCCAAAAAATTTCTTTGGTTTAAAAAATTTTTCAGTAACTAAATTTGTTTCTTTTTTAAAAATTTTAAAATTATATTTCAAATATATATATCGATGCATATGAAAAAATGGCTTGAATGATTGCATTAGTTTTTAAAAGTTCAATTCACTAAATTTTTTTTGAAACAAACCTACAAACAAATATAGGATTCCTAGGGTGGCCCAGCCAGTAATAGTCTCGCTAACCTGTATTTCACCACTATAAGTCAAATCGAAGAAATGAACCATCTAGCCTCTTATTAAGAATACAAGATGATTTAATTGTTTTAGGTCGGGCATTGAATTTAAACCTAGCATTAATTTTTTTTCCGGGAAAATCTAAAAATTTAAAACAGACAAATTTTTTAAATCCAGCAAAATTGAATTTTTTTTGATTTAATTTAAAAATTTTTGACAACAAATTATATACAATATCTATGATAAAAAAAACATTTAAATTCAAAGTTAAAAAAAACCGAACTTCAATAGTTGTTTACATCTATCAAAATTTAGAAATACAATTTTAAATTTTTTTATGAGAAATAATAATTTAACTACACACAATATTGGTAAAATCAGCATCAGAAATTTATATTTTTTTGCATGCAGAATGATTATCCCATCAATTTTTTGAGAAAATACAAAATCAAAAAAAAATTTCTTAAAATATTTTTAAACTCATAAATACAAATCCCCCACAAAATTAGGTCCACAAAAAGGGCTGTTGTGGTGGTCCCAAATTTAAGAATAAATTATTTCCACACACGGATACATTTTAATACACACATAGACCAAATTTAACACTACCTTTAAAATTTTTTATACCAATCAAACGTTTATGACCAATCAAAAATTTTTTGATGAATTATTGCATCTAATACCAAAAGTTAAATTTAGTGTGAGAATGAACTTTTTGGATTGACATGGAATTAGGGGGGAAAAAAATAGAGGGTAATTTTGTTAAATATGAGAAAAATCTTTAAAAAAATTGTAATTTTTATTGATAGGATGCTCTTTGGTGAGTTTTTTAATGATTTACCCCATTCATTTGTGAACATACGGGAGTTTTAATTTGAACTTTCGGTTTTAGACATTTTTCTACCTATACAACTATTTTGTTGGGGCCATTTTTTGGTTTTCGATGGTTCACTTATATTATGCATTTAGGTTTTAGAATTTTAAATTTTAATGTTATAATATCTTTAAAAAAAGGGATGGGAATAGTTTAATTTTTCAAGTTTAAGGGTTTTAAATTTTTAAATTTTTTAAAATTTTTTTGAAAATTGGATATTTTCCGATTATCTTACCAAGTTGCAATGGGGGGAAGGTTGGCGCCATCAAACTATTTCCCCCTTTTAGGTCCTAAGTCCAAGGTTGCACTTGGATATTTTATAAATTTTATTTTAAATTTTTTTTAAATTTTTTTGATTGTTGAGTTCTGATTAAATTAATATATATATATATATATATATATATATATATATATATATATATATATATATATATATATATATATATATATATATATATATATATATATATATATATATATATATATATATATATTTTGTATATATATATATATAACAAAAAAATGGCTCTGTTATGGGAAATTTTTTTTTAATAAACGTATGTTCTTTTCTCTACGTATTTTTCATGGGTAGAATAAAATGAATTAAAAATTATAAAATGTTTGTTTCTAAAAAAGTATTATTTTTTTTTTACAGGAAAATTTTTTTTCCAAAATTGCAGTTAATTTTTTTTTTTTTTTGAAAAAATAAATAAACAAAAATTCTAAAAGGGGTTATTTATAAATTTTAAAAGTATTAAATCTATTCCGATTGATATATTTTAAAAAACTTTTTTAAACCAAAATACTGTGATAAAAGTTTTTCGGGAACAATTATAAAAAAAAGGTAACAAAATGAGATGTTAGAAAGATGAAAGCACTTATAAAAACAATACTGTGATATTTTTTTTTCTGGAGCAATTATAAAAAGATATTTAATTAAATAACTTTTCCCTAAGGTTTGCATTTTTATTATTTATTTTTTCTTTATTTTCAAGTTTTTCCCTTTTTACCCAGGTATTTAAACTTTATTTTTCCTAAAAAGCAAAGTTTTAAAAAGAGAAAAATATATTTTCATGAAAGCTGCGGGACATTCTCGCACAAACACTAAAAAATGTGGCCAAAAATGGTAAAATATTCCTCCAGCGGAACCCAGAAGGGAAAATGAGGCATTTCCCCAAACATCGAAAAAAAAAACTGTTTTTCATTTCCTAAAACGCTTGATTCTAATCTCCAAATGAGAAAAAAATTTTTTTAATTTAAAAATGGTTTTTTTATTGGGCTACTGATATTTTTTTTCCCAGTGGGGTTTTTTGTGATTTTTGGGTTTTTTATGCTGTAAATAACCATTTTTTTTTCAATAGATGGTAAGTATCACAGTAACAGGGTTCTGTCAAAAAACACATGTAAAAAATATTAAAAATTTTTTACAGGCTTACATAAAAAAGTATATAGTTTCGGAATATAAATCCAAAGTACAATGAGGGGATTACATATCCCCGCAAAAGAATTGTGTGTATGCATGTATTTTTTAAAAATTTTGTTAAAAACAGTCCAAATAATTTATGTATGAAACGTTAACACGCGAAGCACATCGATCCGGGAAGCACTTCCCGCCCAAAAACGTGTAAAAAGGGATTGAGCCATTGATACACTGAGTAATGGTTTTTCCCCCATATAGGTATTTTTTCTTTTTGTGTAAACATATCATAGTTTTAAATTTTTTTATAGTATTTTTAGATAGATTTTAACTTTTTTGAATAGCGTCGGGGGAAAAGCCGATGGGAAAAGTTAGTGATTTATTCCCAAAAACACAAAAGCCCCTCCACCGCAGACGTCGCCAAACTTTACTAGTCACGTAATGCCTTCTATTGCTTACGTCAATTTCATCCCGGGGGCTAGATCAGTGATTTTCAACCCGAAGCACTTTTTTGTCCCAAAAATTTCTTTAAGGGGATATCCCCTCTTTTTTTTAAATTTTTTAATTTAAAACCTTTTAAACCCCGGGAGCATAACAGCCCATGAGGACCAAATCCTTTCCGTGCCCAAATGTCGGGGATTCGTGACCTTGGGTGCCGGGGGTGCAAGAGCAGATATTCCGGTCAGGTTGACAACCTGGTGTAAAACCGCAGGTTTAGTCCTCAATCCTTGGTACTCATTTATAGACCCACTGAAGGAATGAAAAGTTGAGTCCACCTTGCTCAGTCAGGCATAGAGCCAAGATCTGTACTGTGGAAGCGCGATACCAACAACGGCCACCGGGTTTCATTATTAATTATAATCTGAGTAAAAGAACCGAACTGAGTCATTCGGTAGTTTTATGTTATTTACCATTTAACATAGTAGTGGAGTTATTCATTACTCCAAATTTTTATACACACACACACACACACCACACACACACACACACACCCACACACACACAAAATACACACATATATATATATAATATATATATATATAAAAATTTATTGCGTTCACAATCCATTTATAATTACGAATACCTTTGTGTATGAATTAACTTAAAATTGAAGAGAAAGAACGAATTTCACTTTGCAATAATCGAGATTTAATTTCAAAATTAAGGCGTGTTGGAAAGCTAAAATCTTATTTTTTTTGACAGTTTAAAATTTTTACATTTTCAAATTGTATAGATTTTAACCTATCTAAAAATACCTTACGTGAACCTCTAGGGTAATTAGAAGTCCTTAAAACCTATTTTTAAATAATCTCTGAAACTGGGACACATCCATTTGAATGTCGAAAAATGTAAACAAAGTACTTCATTATGCTTAAAATTTGAACGTCTGATATAAACCAAAACATGTATTTTTTATTGTATATATAAATTGAGTCTTTTATTTCTTTTATTTTCTTCCTGATTAGAAGTCTCACTGTATACATTAAAACCAATTTATCTCAAAATGTGCAAATTTTGATGTTCGATGTACCTTTTCTGAGAAACTACTGTTCACAGGTAACTAAATTTTTATGATACATTTATAAAAAATGATAGCTAATATATGCTGAAATAAGATTTTTGTAAGAAACTCAAAAATTTATTTTTTTCAAATTTTTTTATGTGAAAAATGGATCAAATTTCACTATAGTTAAAAAATATTTTGTAAATTATGACAAATTTCAAAATTAGCTAAAAGATATTTCAGTATAATGAGAAAGGTGTGCTTGAATTGCATGAAAAATTTCAAACATGTATATATAACAGATTTTGAGAAAAAGTACATAGAAGACAGCCAATTTAACATGTCTTTATAAAGGTTTAGTACTCCCCTTAATTCATTTTGGATAAAAACTATAGGTGATTATACCACAATACCCAAAAAGGCTTTAAAAACATTGTTAATATTTTTTCTACGCCTTATTTTTGTGAATTCAGATTTTCAGCATTAACAAATTTTGAAATGAAAAAAAGATCGAAACTTTTAAATATAGATGACGAAATGAGAAGGGCATTATCGTTTTTACGAGCAAATATAAACGAAATGATCAAACTCAAAATTCGCATTAAATATATTCTTCTAATTAATCACTCGATAAACTTTTTTGTTGTCTTTGTCCTTCATATTACTTTATTTAACGTTAAAAATTGTTATCACAAACTATTTTACGTCATGTATTATAGATAAGTAAAATTCTTTTAAACTTATTTTTTGTTAGTGTGCCGCCAAATTTTAATATTGTTAAAAGATACCAATAAAAAAACAACATTAAGAGTATAATTTATTATACTATTATCTGTGATGATTCTTGTTTTTAACTGTTACTGTTTTACAGCAACGGAAATGTATGCTTCTTTATAAATATATATATTGATGCCTATATATTGATGCTCATAGCGCAATAGAAAACAGTGTATTTGTTCTTTAAGTTTAAAAATGAAAATTATTTTCAGAGCTTATTAGGAGGTACATTTATAATCGCCATTCCTTAAAGTATTTCTTTTTATACCATAACTTTTAATAAATTTAAGAAAAAAAACTTATCTTTTTATAAGGAGTTTTCATGTCAGTATCATATTATCTATAATTTATCAGAAGTCAATATATTTCAATTCAAAAAATATTCTTAAGCTTTTTGCCATTTATTAATATTCTCTCTTTGCTCAGAAGATATACCAAGTGCTAATAAATACAATGTTCTTACACGTTTTACAGAGGGCGAAATAAGAAATATCCGTTTAAGGTATCCGACTACGTTCGGAACCGTGATTTTAAAAAAAGCGTATGAATGGATAATTTTCATGATATTTAGTCTCACTTAGATTAGAATACATGTATAAAATTGTTTTAAGGACATTATGACAAAAAAATTATTTAAATACAATATTTGCAAGCTTAGAATAACCTTTTTTTCCAAATGTTCTCCTTTTGTAAAAATGCTTCTATTGAATTAATATTTTGCCTGTATATAGCTCAGACCTCTGTACAGAGGCTCAACTATGATTTTTGAAAAATTTACATTATTTTTCAGAGTTACAACCATTTGAAATAATTATCGGCGTATTTTCTTAAAATTTCTCCCTTCTGTTTTCATGACATGGATAAACCGACATCCAAGTTATGTGTTTCAAAAATTCTAGTTGAGCCTCTGTACAGAGGTCTGAGCTGTATGCAGGCAAAATATTATTATAATAGAAGCATGTTTTACAAAAGGAGAACATTTGGAAAAAAGGTTATTCTAAGTTAATTTATTGCCAAAATATTGTATTTAAATAATTTTTTTTGTCATAATGTCCTTAAAAAACAATTTTATACATATATTCTAATCTAAGTGACACTAAAAATTATGAAAATTATACATTTATGCGCTTTTTTAAAAATTATGGTTCCGAACGTAGTCGGATACCTTAAAAAAAAAACAATGTTTCCTTGAAACCCCGAGCAAAGCAAAAAACAGAACCAGAAATATATCGGTATTTTCTTTGTTTTGAACACGTATTTCTTTACGGTATGCTCCGCAAAGTTAAATTAAATGAAAAAAAAAATAGATAAACTAAAAAGAATTGAATCAAATCTAAATGACCTTGTTTCTCGAATCACGCCTTTCAATAATATTAAATAAGCGAAGAATTTAGCTTTACTTTCCGAAACATTTTTGGCAGAAGTAAAACATTTTAGAATTTGTGGTTTACTTATTGTGTTTCGAATATACTTTTTATAGTTTTTTCGCTTTCAAGAAAATAGCCACGATTTCATTTTATATTCTTCCATTCAATACGCTGTCACATCTGGCATGACATAATATTTATAATTTTTTATTACTGGCTTTTATCTTTGCAATTCGATACTATTACTTAGAAAGTGGCAATAATTAATTCACTGACTCATTGTTATTTGTAGATTGTGTTTATTTATGCTTGCATTTAACTTCTTAATAATTAGAAAAACATGTATTTTTTGTTAAAAATATGAAAAAAGTTCCTTGTTTGTCTAGTTTTTCAGTGCATTAAAGAAAAACTGCTTAAAGATCATTTAAAGAAAACACAGATAAAAACTCTAAATTAACCGTGTGATTATCACTTTCGTTGTATTTATCCACTTTCAAAAGGTCTGTCACAGTTTATGTGGAATTTAAAGTTAGAATATTACCAATTTTTTGCTGCCTCTTTCCATTCGATTGATTGAAAGATCATTATATCGACACCACATATACAGCACAATTTAATTCCATCCTTATGAAGAAGATCTGTATATATTAGCAAACGCTTAGCGCATGAAATGAAAATTATAACTTCAGAAGAATTGCCTGAAAAGCATGTTATTTTTACTCGCTTCAGAAAAATAATCATATTTCTGTATCTTGAATAAAATGTTTTAATACTATACTGTGACAATTAAATAATCAGACTATTCTTAAAAATTAGTTTTATTGAAAGCAATGTACGAATAACTTTTAATTCCCTGCAAGATAATTCTCTTTCCTATCAGTAAAAAGCTGCATACGAGTTTTCCACCATTCACAATAGTACTGTTGCTCATTGGGTGTTTCTACCTTCAGTAAGTCCACCGTTTTTGCCTTTACCTCTTCTGAATACTGAACATGTGTTCCCATAAATATATTTTTCGCTTAAAGAAACAGGTAGATTTCGTAAGGTGTGAAATCTGGTGTGTACAATAGATGCTCGAGCCCAGTAATGTGTTTTCTTTTCGTAACTTTTTTACATGAGTGCAATGAGCACCCCGAGGCATCGACGTGGTGCAAAATCCCCGCGTTGTTGCCTATATATCTTCCCCCCCACTCTTTCTCAAAAACATTCTCAGGCCCCTCAATGTATTCTTTTTTTTGGGTCGAAATACCCACCAAACATGATGATGCCGTAAACATTGAACAAAAAAGATGAGCATCACCTGTTTTTGATGTCACAGATTGACAAGAACGTTCACCGTCTTCATCAATTTCCCGATTTTTCGAAAATCATTTGTGCCATTCAATAATTTGACTATGTGACATACAATTATCTCTAAGCACTCCTTTAACAATTTCAAAGATTCCGTTGGAATTTTGTTTTAATTCGAGTGGAATTTCAAATATGTGCGTAGCTCGATTTTTATGTTTATCATGATTGCGTCACTACGACACAACGTATTTCTCAAACTAGGATAAAAAATAAATTGAACAAGATAAAAAGATGGAATAACATGCCACCAGCCCCGGAACGATCATGGTCAACTATATTCCATTCCCACACCTTCACACTAAGCTTAACGGCTAGCGCATGCGCTGTCCGGGAATTTAATTGCTACACCTTGTATAAAAAACAAATATAGAATAATAACCAAACCCACATCTATGGAAATATCCATAAATATATAAGAAACTTTTTTCTAAATTTATAAAATGCAATTTATTTGTAATTTAGTTTTTTTTCCTCACACGTTTGCATTTGATTCTACTTAAAATAATATATAGCTTGCTATATATTTACTTCACACGGGAGAATTGAAAATATAAAAATTGAAATTGAGATAGAAGATCAATTTTCAATTATTTTATGAGTTTTTTGAAAATTATAATAAAAATTTCACCCCATTTCTTCAGAAAATCAATGTTAATTTTAGGTATCTTTTTTTCAGGATTAAACTTTAAAAATATCAAATTTTAATGCAGGATTTATTAGTTTTCATGTTTTTTTAGATTTTGATAAAAACAACCAATACAAGTATGAATCTATTTTTAACAAAACTTTATGACTAACATACAAGTCATTACAATTATGAATCTATTTTTAACAAAACTTTATGACTAACATACCACCCATTACAACTATGACTAACATAACAACTATGTGACTACCCTATGACTAACATACAAAAAAAGACCATTACAAAATCTTAATTTATAAACGCATTCATTTAAGTGCCAAAGTTTGATACTATATACTCGTAGAAAAAGAAAAGCTCAAAAAAACAGATTCAAAATGATTTAAAAATATTTTTTAATACTCGTTCAGAGAATTAAATCTGTTATATGATTTTTTCCCTTTCCCTTTTCTTGGTGCATGACTATATTGGTGATTTATTTGCAAAAGTTGTTCTTACTTATGTGAATATATATCTTTCTGCTTTGTTGTTTTGCATGGAATAATAAAATACCCTTCTTTTTTCCCCGCTTAATGCACTAGCACTTAAATTTACTATATGAAATATGTATGTTCCATGAATCTGAATCTATGCTAACCAATATTTGTTTTCTCGAACATAGATCCCATTTGTCGAAAATAGAATATTGATAGTTTGAATGCAAATACGTCTGTTGAAATAACCTATTTCAAAAATACTTCATATGTATATTATTTTCTAAAAGTAATTATCTACAATTTTATTCCGGAATACGGATTCATATAGCTTACGGGATATATTGCGGATTCAGATGTAATATAGTTTTAGAAGAATCGTAAGAATAAATTCTGAAAGCTGATAATTGGAATTTATATTTCTGTCGAAATTTAAATATGATTTTAAATTCTCTTTCTAAAAAGAATAGAAACTCCGAACTTTAAATTAACCAATTGATATTTATTATAACTTTATGACTGAAATAGACAAAATTATCTTCATTCAATTCCCACGATTAGCTCACACTCTCCATATATATATATATATCTTGTTCAAATTTTTAATCGTAAATAAAATACTTTCTATCCATCCATTCAAGTTCAAATACGTTTTTATATTTGTAGTGGATGACACTGGGTGTTATAACAGTTTTTTTTCAAATATTAATTCATTAATTAAATTTAATGAATGAATAATTAGTAATAAACAAAATTATAGCCCCAAACCATAAAAAAAGGAAACTCGCTCGTTGTGTTCCTGTAGTGCAATGGGCAGCCCTTTTAGACATCTAATCCAAAGGTCGTAAATTCGAATCCCAGGGATCCCCTAATTTCTGAGAATATGATTTCTTTACAACTTTTTTAGGGAAAATTTAAATTTTAAGTAAAAAAAAAAAAAAAAATATAATATCAACACTATACGTAAAAAGGGAAAAATGGAAAATTTCAAGGAAGTTTGCTTTCTATTTTGCCACTTAATACTATGACTGGGTTTTTTGATGATAAAAAAAAATTTTTTAATTATTATATATATATATATATATATATATATATATATATATATATATATATATATATATATATATATACGATATTTTTTAATTATATTTCATAAAAATTATTAAATAAAAATCATAAAAGTATTTAAATTATAAAAGAAACTAAACATTTTTCTTTGTTGATCAAGTAGGAATTGACATTAAATTATTTTTTTATATTTCTTTTTTTAAAATTTATGTTTGAAAAGGGGCTAAAAAATTTTATAGGCATAAATAATCTCTATAGATGGTATTACAGTTCAGTTCTCTGATAGTTCTTTCCTTAGAGAAAAATTCTTGTTTGTTAGAAATCAGTAAAAAAAATTTACAAGGTGGAATCCATTACGCTAGATTTCTTATTCTTATTTAACTTTCTCTAGTGGTTTTTCCGGAGAAATTACTTTTAAAGATTTATAACCTTGCAATGTCTAAATGTTGGATAGGAAAATACAAATAAATAAAAGTGGAAATTTAGCCCTGGATTTTTTTCTCGTGCGCGTTAAGTAATTTAATGCTACATAAATCGGATTTACTTAAGAATTTGCTTGAAGAAAAGCCAAATGTTTTAGCTTTTTAACCTTCTTTTCTTCTGCATTTTTTTCGTAGTTCTTATGTCCAGGAAAGCATTTTGTGGAACTTCTTTTTTTCTTTTACTATTACAGTAGTTGAAATGTTAAAAAAAAATCTCTAAAAACACTTTTTTTTTTCTTTCCTTTTAAATAATTCTTTGGTAGCAATCCTTTCAAAAGTCTAATTCTTCTGAATTTGGAATCTCAATTGGACCGTTTTTATATTTAAAGTTTTATAATATTACTGTGAATACGCTTCTTGAATATTTTTTTGCACATTTAGAAAGGGTAAAATTGAGTAAAACTTTTTTAAGCATAAATGTTTCTTTTCTTGGAGATAAACTTTTTTTTTAAATTTGCTCAGAACCTCATTTTTACCAGCATCAAATTTAAAAAATATTTTGTTAGGAAAAAATTCTAGATTTTTTAAAAAAAATATGGAAAATTATATATTTTTAACAATGCGTAAAATAATTAATAATTTCAAAGGGAATTATGATAGTTTTTCTTTTTAAATAAATAAGTAATTTCTATAATATTCCCATTTATAATGAAATAAAAGACACCTGCTTTTAGAAAATGTTTAGGAAGAGCATTTTTATAATTATTCTACCTTTATAGTAAATTTATTTTAAAAAAGCAACTCTTAACGATAAATCTTATCAATTAATTATTTTTCAGAATTCTGTAGGTTTTCTGTGAATTAATTTATGTAATAAGTACACTTTTTAATAACAGAAGCATTCCTGCCAACTTGTTAAATCTTCAAATTTCTTTAAACTTTTTTTTGAATATATTTTCCTGATTTGCCAATATGCTTAAAATGTCTATGGGATTTATCACTTCCTTAAACTATTCCAAAGTTCCGGAAGAAATTTATATCTGTTCATTACAGGGAGAATAAAAATTCTTCATCTGAGATTTAACAGACCTGTTTCAAAGCGAAATATAGACTTTTATTGCATACACAAATATAAACTATAATATTCTCTAAAAATAAATTAGATTTATTCAATATCTGCAAACGTAATTTTTACATTTGAACTACAGGTGTTATCAAAATAATGTAACACCTTAGATTTATAAAGAAACCTTTATTTGTATGGTGTACAATCACCTGTGGCATGAAATACAGCTTGGATTTGCCTTGGAATCGATTTATGCAAGTTATGAATAGTGTTTAAAGGAATATTGTACCAATAGTTTTGGACGTATTGTGAAAGGATGACGGGGAGAGATACTGATGGAGAATATCAATCCCGTATTAAACCCTTTAAATTTGACTATAATGATTCAATTAGATCGTGGTTGGGTGACTGAGTGGTCCAAGGTAGATGTTTAACTTCATCCCCGTGTTCATGAAATCGTGATTTGACAAGTTCTGTGGCATAGATAGGTGCATTATCATCCTGGAAAATTCCACATCCTGCAGGAGACAAAGTTTGCATCATAGAATGGACAGGATCAGCTAAATTGTTCCAGCATAGAACCACGACACGACTGCCCATATCATGGCAGATTCACGCCCATGCTTGGCAGGTGGAAGGAGACATTCATGATAATGCGCTTGTGCAGGTATTTTCCAAACGTGCACTCATTCCGTTTTTAGGGGAAGTGTGAAAGGTGATTCAACATACCATATTAGTTTTTTTTTCATTTATCAATCAACCAGGGTTTGGGCATATGGCCCCACTGTGGTTTGCATTAAAAAGTGGGGTTGGGAATTGCGTCTCCATAAGTGTTCTGTTTATGAAATGTTTCAGTGGGAGGCCACGGTAGCCTAGTTATCAAGTAACGTCCGGGCGGGGGCAAGGGGCCCTTTGGCCCCCCGATTGGGCCCGCGGGGGTTTAATCTGTCAAAACCAAAACTCCTCCTGTTTTCGGTGTGGGAGGGGGGGGTTTTCCGCTCCTTTTTGTCTTCGTCCTGACCTGGTTCAAAAAGCCTCGGCAAAACCCCATTAGCTGAACAGTTCAACGACAATATTCACTCACTCACTCACTAGAGCTGAAATCATTGACCTAAATCATTTATATTCCGATGCGATTGAGACGGGGGACTTTGCTGAAGTTGTTCTTTTTTTGACATCATAATCCCCCCAACACTTGTCGGTGTCATTCTGAACTTTATTTCCGTACTCTACTTAACTTTCCCTAGCTTGTCTTATCGAGCTGTCGACTTTATATATATACCTTTTTCCTCTAGAAATGCAAAGTTGGGGTGTTTTGATCACACTTATTCTAGCTAGACGAGCTTCTATAAGTGACCTCTTTGAAAATCTGAGGGGGCCCCAAAATTTTTCGCTTTTTAAAAAAATTCCCAAAGGTAATTAATGATTTTGAAATAAATATTTAAAAATTTTTAACTTTTTTCTCTTTCACACAATTTTTAACGGTTTTTAAAAATCGAAACAGATTTCACGTTTTCAGAATCATACGAGGTGTTGGTAAAAAGTGCCATTGTCCAGAAGATCCTTGCGTCAACAGTATATCGGAATAGGGTTACGTTGTCGATGAAGGAAATACCAAAAAAAAGTGTTTTCTTAGAATTTTTGATGTGTAGCGTTAAAAGGGGCATTGGTTTTCCCTGCTCAAAAACACGACAAAAAAAAAAATAAAAACGTAGTTAAATTAAAATTTAATTAAATTTTCAAAAGTATCTAAATGTTAAAAAGGTAAAAACGAGTCATGTGGCGTTATTTGTAGGGGACGAGATGTTTTAAAAATTGGTTCAGCCTTTTATGGGTCGGGGACTCTGATTTTTAGTAAAAACCAATCAACTGTAAACTCGGTTAATTCCAGAATGACGGAAAATTTTTTTGACGCATTTCAGCCCCTTGAATTTCACCCATCGGAGCGGGTTACAACTCTAAACAATTTCCCCTCAAATTAATGTTATCCGGGGCTTAAGTTGATAGAAAGTTGTACATAAAACCAGTCGAGTGTAGATTATATTGATTGTGGCTTTCGACAATGGTGCCATCCTTAAGTCCCAATGTTTAAAACAAAGTCAACTTATGAGATTCTTTTTTTCACTTTTAAAAATGTGGGGGAAGGAAAAAGCTAAATATCCCGAAATACCATTTTTTTGCCACAATCAACAACTTTATTCAAGTATTGACTGTTGATGTAAATGCAACCCCTGAAGAAGCCCAAAATAAAGAAATTTTAAAGGTATTATGGGGCGGAGTATGCAAATGATTCAAATTTCAGCACATAAAAATCAAATGGCCCGACGAAACCTAAAAGGGGTGCTAAGGCTTGGGATTTGGGAGATTTCAAATTCGGCAATTTTTTTTCTTGTTTTTTTTCAAAACCGATTGGTTATGTTTTGGTTTTGAAATTAGCGATCAGCTTTTAACCAACCCGAGCCGACAGAGGAAGGATAGTGGGCCTACCGGGTTTGTGGATTATCTTTCGGGAAAAATCGAAAGGGTCGGTTAAAGGGAAAACAAACAACTAAATGAGGATATGGGACCGTTAATCCCCGGTATGTGATGGATAGCTCAACCCAAATCGGGAACCATAGCAATTACATTGATGCTTTAACGCATCTTTCGGTCTCTGTGGGGCCATTCAACCCCATTTGAAGATTGGTCTGCCCGAAGACGCCCAAAAGCTTGGGCTACACCCTTACGCAGAACCCAAGACGTTCCGCCACCAATAGGGGGATGAAAGAAGGATGTGTGGGGCAGAATGAAAGAAGTTTTTCTTTACTGACGAGTCACCCCCCCCGCCCGCAAAACAATGGTCAAATTTCCCGAGTCTGGAGACACCGTAGGGGGTTCCCTAACGACCCCTTTTGCATTCCGGCCACACGGGCCCCTGCCCGGGTATTATGGCATGGGCGGTATCGATATCCCCATTACTCCCTCTGGAAAGCATTGCCGGTACTTTAAACAGCCCCGCGCTACACCCGAGGTGTTGGAGCCACCCGAGGTCTTTTTTTTTCCCCTTCCCGGGGTTTTGGACCACAGCCATATTTCAACAGGATAATGCCCCCCACGTTTCACCCCCCTTGTCCGGGTTTTTCCCGAAATACCAGATTGAATTGTTTTCTGGCTGGCTGTTTCCCCGGATTTTTTCGCCGATAGAAAACGTGTTCCAGGGTTTTCCCAACGATTGACCTGATTCATCTCCCAACACACCAGATCCCCTTTTGGGAAACGGGGAAAAAGCTGCTTGGTCTTACTGAAACCACAAGAACACACCCAAAAAGTCTTTTTTGGCAGCGGTATCTCCAATGGCGGTTACCTGGCTATTTGATTTTTGGCGAAACTACACTTCACAGAAGTCCTAACTTTATCATTTGATACTTGGTAAACATTTTATCCAAAAAAAATTTTTTTAAAATTATCTCTTGTCTTTTTTGGTGTTGCTTTTTACGGTGGCTAGCAGTGTAAATAAGAGATGCGCCCACAATCGAAGCAATATGTAGATAAATAACGAGGTACGCGAAGTATGAGAAAAATTTAAATACCAATGCACTTACTTCGGGGTTTGAATTCTTTCTTTCCTTTTTCTATCTAAACGCTATCCAAACTCTAGTGACCAATTACTTTAATTATTACAATTATCAAATATTTGAATTATACTATAAATTTGATTAATACCTGATCACTAGCAATCTCTCCTATGCCCCTCCCCTTTCTTTTTTTCCAGCATGAAAACCTAGCCCCCATTGGGAGACCTAATTTTTAAAAAAATCATGTTTTTCCTTCAGAGGGGGTTTGTTGGAAATAAAAAAATTTTGAAAAAACCAAAATTTCCCAAGATGATTTTTTTATTGGGAAAGGGCGCGGATAGAGCCGTCACAAACTGAAATAAAACAAATCAGCGCAGAGCATATTTCCCAATCGCATTGTATGACAATTCTCGTTGTCATTTCACTCAAAATATAACCAATATATTACGATTGTAGTACTGGGAGTTCTTAGGAAACTCTCCGTATCACACGAGTCCGTATGACTTTGACCTTTATCCTTTGACCTTTTGACCTTTATTTATTGAGTGAAAAAACATCCCCAAGGGGTTCCGGGTTTTTTTTCCCAAAAGGGGTCTGGGGTCTGGCATTAAAAGGTTTAACGGGATGTTATTTAAATTTTTAAATTTTCCCCCGGGGGATCCTTTCGGATTCCCCGACGTTTCCTAAAAAATCTACTGGGAAAATTTTCGAAATATTTTTTTTGGGAATGAATGCAATGCAATTTTATTTTTATGCTCATAAAAATGATTTTTATCCAAGTTGCTATTTTTGCTTTTTATCCAAGTTGGTTATTTAGTCTTCGTATTTACCTCAATATTTATAAGAAAATTGTGAAACGTGTGAGAAGAATATAATTTTAAAGCAGCTCTAATAAATACAAGTTATATAAAGTCCACCTTGCAACAATATCTATACTTCATTTCGGGTTCTGCTATAATTTTGAAAAAGATAAAAAAACCCTTTCTAAATATCGTAGGAACAGATCAAACACTTTTCGAGAAAAGAAAAAAATCGGCTATATTAAAAAATGGCATAGTTAAAAATACAGTTATTCACACTAAAACAACCACATTAACATGATGAAATTGTTCTCAAAGGGGTTTTTAACCATTTGAAAATCTCATGTTAAATGTGATTCTATTTATTCTCCATTATGCGTCTAAAAATTATCTGATTGCAAATTGTTAAAATAAAAACATCTACCCTCTTTTGCAGGCAATTAATCCTCGGTCAAAAACAGAAACGTACAAATTTCATTTCCGTGTTGTTTTTTTTCCTTGGGTTATTCAACAAATAATTATTTCGTTTCCAAGCAGGCATTTTGTGAAGTACTTAAGGACTTATTACCTATTAAATATTTTTATATTACACATTAATTTGAAACCATTCATTTTTCTTATTCAAATAGTATACGGTAATGAATAAAATTCTACATCAATATTTTAATTATTCGTCATATTTTTCAAAATTTAAAAAAATAACTACGCTAAATAAAATGAAATATTTAACATAATTTTTAAAATTTAAATAAAACCTTCGAAATTAATTTAATTAAATCATATAAATTTATATAGACAGTTATAAAAATTATTATTAAACTGTGTTAAAATTCTTTGTTTTAAACATAAAAAAACTTTTTTTAATTCAGAAAAAGTATAAAAAAAAAATTTAAACAAAAAACATTTTTAAATTTTAAATAAGCTTTTTAGAAAGAAAAAAAACATTACTTTAAATAACTTTATTTTTTAGTGCAAAAAGAAATCCCCGAACATAGGAATCCCACTTTTCAGATCAAGCCCCTTTTTTACCAGTTTTTAAAAGGGGTACTTAAAAGAAAAATTGTTGAGAAAGAGCTTTTTTTTTTTTTTTTTTCTTAGGCGACATTGTTTGGTCTTTATTAAACTAAAACCTTTTATTTATAGGTAATTTTTTTTTTAAATTTGTTTTTTCTGATGGAAACAAAGCATTAAACGGATATTTTTTAAAAAATTTCATTGTTTTGTATAATTTTTTTTGCTTTTTGAGATTATCATAAATAAAAGATACAAAAAGCATGATTCAAAAAAAATAGATTTACACGATATAAAAGGGCTGATATATTTTAAAAATATCTAAGACAGTGTTTCTGAAACGGGGGCCCCGCCCCCTGGGGGAAATATACCTACGAGGTGGGCCAGATATAAAAATAAAAAAATTTTAAAAAATAATAATTTACGGAATGAATCAAAACAAAAACTTTTAGATATAATAAAAATGCATTTTTTCTTGATATAATTTATCAGATTAATTTTCTATTTTATTTAAGTCATCCTCCGAAAATAAAAAAATTCTTAATACCTAATTAGTACTTTGATCCCAAAAAAACCCAAAAAAGAAACATTTATTTGATTTTCTGTAATCTCATGAAGAGTGATCT
>BMAV01001149.1:0-51975 GCA_019973955.1 Trichonephila inaurata madagascariensis
TGGAGGACCAGAGAGGATGTGTACAAGGGCTCCGAGACAGCAGGGTGCTAAGCGAAAATTTTCGGTTAAGAGTAATGATTTACCCAATTTTTCAAAAAGAAATAGGAGAGATGAAACAGTAATGTCAAGTACTAGCGACTACAACTTGCGACCAAGAAGAGGTGCAAAGATGGAGTTCCGACCAGCCAATGAGAAGAGGACACAACAAGGAGGACCGGTTCGATCCAGAGGAAGCTGGGAGAAACAACAGTACAGACCCAATACTGAGGAGCAAAGAAGGTCAAACAGCAGCAATACCAGAAGCAGAAATGGTCACCAACAGCATTGCCGGGAGGGGAAAGGAGGAGCAAACAGCAAAAGATCCTTCTCCCTGGAGGTCCTAGTAGGAGACGTCAACTACTAGTCATAAAAATCAAGTTGTATGGTTTCATTATACATTTTTCTGAAAGACAGTCAGGAGAATTATTGCAGCACGAAAATCATATTGGTTCTTTAAAAAAATTTTTACATATAAAAGGCAAAAGTTGACACTACAATGGGTGCATTTTTCTCGAAGAATGAAAAATAAACTTTTAGTCTTGTAAAGTTTTTCAAAATTTTTTGAGGAGAAAAAAATTGTATATGTAAACTTGTTTACTGCTTTGTATGACTTCGCTGAGATACGATTATTCTTTGGGTTGTTTGTTTTAAATGATTATTAAAAAATGTTTGTAATTGTATATATATATATATATATATATATATATATATATTGTTGTATTAATTCATATTAATGTGCACCTGGTTTTGGGAACGCGGCGTAGACAGATTATTAACAATAACACTAACAGCGCTACGCGATTAGAGGGGAATTTTATTTAAGAAAACTAGATGAAGTGTATATATGAAAAATAGTTGTCATTTAATGATTGTATATAAAGTATAGAATTTGTAAAATGTAATTGTATGGTGAAATACACTGGTGTGCAAAACTTAAGCAACAAAGGGGAATTTATTTATAACTTCACGAAAAATCATCTGGGGACATGAAATTCTGAAATGAGGGAGAGTATTATGTACGTAAAGGATGACGAAAGCATCGGCGCTGAAAAAGGAATACAACGCATACGGTATGGAATCAAACAAAAACAAGCTTTATTGAACGCATAGTATCGTGACTTATGATTGCCCTATCCAACAGGAAGAACAAAAAAGCAGATTTTCCCCTCAATATGGTATATGCCCCCCCTTACTACAATGGTTGCTTTGCACCGTCTCCGCATACTCAGAACCAGCGGGTTTGCAACATTTCTTGAGGTAGGGTGCCCATTCTCAATCAACATCTGTTTGAGTTTTTGGGTTTGGGACTCCGGAGTGATTGAGCGTGTGGCAATACGTCTCCCCAAAGCATCCCCCCACATGTTCGATGGGATTTAAATCTGGGGAGCACGCTGGCCAATCCATTCGAGTGATATCTTCCTTCCTGCAGCTCCTCAACAGCAAGAGTGCGATGTGGCATGCATTGTCATCCATAAAAGATGAAGTCGGGGAATGGCACCTCGGAAAGAGGATGGGGAAGAGTACCTCCTCACAATAGCGATCCCGGTTACAGCCCTCTGTCGAAATGGGGAAGCTCAGTTCCCGTTCAGCATAATGCCACCCCAGACAAGAACTCCAGGACCAACGTAACGATGTCTTTCCTTGATGTTCTGGGATAAAAACCGGGTCCGATCTCTCTCCAAATCAAAACGCGTTGAGAATCGCTTCTGGTACTGAACCGACTCTCATCCGTAAAGAGGAACTACGACCCCATTGATCAGTTGTCCAGTTTTGTGTCTCTGTCCCACTGTAAACGGTGGCTTCGGTGGCACTCTTTTCAACGGGAGGCAGGTTTAGGACGGCGGGTGGACAGGCCCCTTTGTGAAGGCGTCTGGCCACGGGAAACCGTTACACTTGCGACCTGTTGCCGTACAGAGTTTCGAGCAATGGCGCTTGCTGACTGCTGTCGAACTTTTCGCCTGAAGGATAATATATCGGTCATCCCCGGCACTTGTTGTCCTCGGGCGGCCACAAACCTTTCTAACACTGTACCTTGTGGTTTGGAACGCTTTCAAGCGGCGAAACGCTTTTTTGTTTTTTCCAAACTCTGCGCTCCTGGTGACGTACGCTCCTCCCCCAGCTTTCCGATCTTCCCCGTGTGAAGTCTCCAGATTTTTCTTCTAGCCATTTTTCACGAACTGACTCACTGGCACTTGCAGAAATATGGTAAATTTGCGTCTCCGTCCTTCATTTCATTCTACTGTTGAACGCGCCGACATCCCCGCGTTTTGCGTACGCTCACATCGCTTCGACGTTTTGTTCTGATATTTCCCTACGCATGACGTTTCTACTGACTTCGTTTCCCTCTATTGATCTCCGACCCCCTTTTCTGCTTTTCACATCTCAAATTTTTTACATTGTTGCTTAAGTTTTGCACCCAGTGTTTTTAAAAGAGTTTCTCTTTTCAGGGGGTCCCCTTTTACAGAAAAGCAGATACCTTTTTTCAAGGTCTGAATTGTAAGCCTAGTGGCCCCATAAAAAAACCTTGTACAGATGAATAGGGGTTTTTTAAAGTATATTTAGAAATATAAGTTCGGTGGGGTATGGTCCGGGTTTTTTTAACCAGAAACTCTGTGTTTTCCCCGGCCCTTTCCCCAAATGGGATACCCTAATATATTTTGTAAAAAGGAATTTGGGTGATTAAACAATGAACTGAAAATTTTTGGTATAGTTTTTGAGAAAAAATTATTGTGAATTTTTGGGTTAAAGTTTAAACAAATATATTTAAAGTTAAAATTTCAGAGGGGGTTTAAAGTTAAAATTTCAGGGGGAATGTTGAAAGTTAAAATAAGACGAAAAAAAATTTGGCATTAATTTTTTAAAGGGGCCATTAAGACCATCAATAAATCACTTTTTGCTTCTTGGGGTTGTGACGGGCTCTGCGTTTTCTACTAAAATCTCCTCTTGGGTTTTTTGGGGCCAAAAAAGGCAAATTCTTTCCAAAAATCGAAGCGAAACCTGAACATCAAATTGAAACCTTTTAAATAGCAGAATTTTAAACGTAAGCGTTTCATCTATTGGGGAGTGATTATGCTAGTCTGGTTTAAGCGCGTGAACTAAAAGAAGAAAAAAAGCCGTGTTGATTTGGGCTTCCGTGACAGAACGTGATATTAGGACCCAAAATTTTTGGTTGCAAAAAATTAAGGTAGGAAAATTCTAGTACCCCTTGGTAACTGTGATATAAACAGAGATTGGGAATAAAAAAAGTGAAATATCGTGGTTAAGATCGCGCTTTTTGGTAATACATTGTGTGTTTTCTCCCTCAGATCCGCAAGTTATAATATAAATATTATCATTGTTATTTTTTAAAGTTAAGATCTTAAAAAGATTTTTTTAAGATCATGAAAACACCTTTCTTCATTCAATAAAACCTCAGATCACGAATTTAAACGGGGTGAGGTATCCCCCACGGGGAATATTTCCCAAAAATTTTTTTTTGTTTATGTGTTTTGATAATGTTGAGCACAAGATCTTTTTTTGGGTTGTTTCGCAAGAAAAACGTCAGTTCGTTTGCTAATGACCTTTGGGCCGTGTCGTTTAAATGTCCGTTTCAAAGAGCGGCGGTGGTGCATCAGGAAGTGGTCGAAAATGCACTGCAAACACTTTAAGGAATCGTAATGCCATCGAAAAGCGAGTCCAGAGAAATCCAAGGTTTCCATGAGACAGATCGCTCGTGATATGGAAATAAGTGACAGATCGGTGAGACGAATAGCAAAAACGGAGCTTAGACTGAAACCTTACAAGTTGCGAAAGGTTCAGCTTCTCACTGAAAAAAATTAACTCGTACAGCTCTGAAGATGCAGAAAACTTTTGAGACGGGCCGCAAGTCAGCGTTGGGAGAGGTTCTTTTTCACTGATGACTGAAACTCACTCTTTACTGTTCAACAAGTTCATAACTCCCAAAACGATGGAATCTGGTGTGTGGACACTCCAAGCACATAGGCAATTGTTGAACATCGTCCATATCCAAATTCTGTCATAGTCTGGGGTGGAATTTGTGCAAGCGGAAAAAAACACCTTTGGTTTTTCATGGAAGAGAGTGTTAAAATCACACACAACACAATCAAAAAGTGTACCGGAGGGACATTATTGAAGCTGTTGTACTTCCGCGAGACCAAAAGCATTTCGAAAATGCAAGTTGGATACTTCAACAAGACTCTGCACTAGTTTGCAAAGCCAAAAAGGCACAAGAGTGAAAAAAAGGCGAATTTTCCAAACATGATATCATCTGAAGAATGACCACCTACTCGCCGGCTCTCAAATCCCATGGATTACAGCGTATGATCCATTTTAGAGTCCAGTGTTTGCCCTAAACCGCACTAAACTTTGGACTCAAGAAACCACTTCTGCGGGAATGGGGTATATTAAAAGTAAAAGACTTGATGTTCATTGTTGAAAATTTCCGCAAGTTTTTGAGCCTCTGCATTGCTGCAAACGGCGGTCACTTTGAAACCAATTAAATTTATTTATTAGCACGAGTGTACTCTTATTATTGTTTGTTATATTTTGTTAATTTTTTAGTTTTTTTTTTATAAAATTATATAAAAATTTTTTGTCCGGGTTTTTTTTTTTTTGCCGCACCCTGTAATAAATTCCGTTTCAGTAAATGATTTCGATCTGCTTGCAAGATTAAATGTAATAATATATAACTTTTACAGTATCTGCATAGTCTTCAACAAATTTAAGGAGTGTCCTTTATTGTTTTTGAAGAATTGTGATCTCTCTCTTACACACACAATTCGAATAATTTGTCTTCACCAAGTTTTGCTAAGTATTGTTCATAGTTTTTGCTTCATGATTTGTGTCATGGTGCCTTTTAAGAATATATTCCATAGCAAATGAAATAGACTTTATATATCTAGCATATTTGAATCTTATTTTGAACGCAAAAAAAAAAAAAAATACAGCTACGCTTTTCTTGAAAATATGGCGTTCCTTTTGAATTGATCCTACTTTTCTATTTTTGAAATTTGATTGTGCTTTCATTTGCAAACGATTAAGTACACACTGCCCTTTATCTTAACCATCCCGTTTTTTTTTAACAAAAATATCATGATTTCTTTACTAACTCCAAACGGAAAAAGGGGAAAAAAATTAAAAAGTTTTCACATAGAATCGTTACCACCCACAGTAAAGAATATGCAAAAGCATTTCGTATTTAATAAAAAGAATTTATTAAAGAAAATCAAAAAGTGTTGTGTTGGGGGTTAAAGGGTTTTAAAAAAAGTATAAAGAAATTTTTTAATCTAAAAGGCCCTTTCTGCTATCAAAAGGTTTCCCCCTTTTAAACAAGAACGGTGCGGCAAAAGTATTGGATTTATATATGTATAAAATGTTACCCTTTAAATAAATTTAAAAAAAAAAAAATCTGAAAAAATTTTTTTTAAAGAGTCGGGACCCCAACTTTTGTACTGGGGGCCCCATGTTTTCATACCCCTTCTTAGATTTATTGGGAAAAAATTTATTCAACAGTGATTTTTTCAAAAACCCGAGTCAATAAAAAGGGAAAATTTTTTAGAATTTTTTTTAAATTGAACGGGGTTGTTTAAATCACAATATTAATTGTCTGCATGTTTTCCCCCAAAAAAAAGGGGGGGTGGTCGTGGCTGGAGGTTGAAATTAAAAACAAAAATACAAACCATGCCACTATTTTTCCTTCGGCGCTTTTTACCTCTGCGACACGGAGGGTCCATTGGGGATGAGTCCCGAACCGCAAAACTGACAAGGTAAAAACTGAAGGAGGGGGAGAGGTGCTCTGGAAATAATCGCAGCGTAACAATTTGAAGTTCCTAGGGCGCCGGGGGGGGTTAAAATGGTCTGATTTAAAAGATAAAGGTATGAAATTTTAAAAATTTCAAAAATAAGCACATTCCATATGAAAATTTAATTCTTGAATTTACGTTGCTCTGCCGTGGAACTAATGCAGCAGTTGAAACAGTTTTTTCAACTGGTAATGATTTCTGTACATGTGACAAATCAAGATTGATTGTTGATACTTTAGCTGCAGCACTTACTGTTAAGTTTAATATGAAGGACATATATATATATATATATATATATATATATATATATATATATTCTTATTAGAAAATGATTTATTGACAAAAAAATGCACTCAATGGAAAAATACTAGTTTAAGTAAATAATTAAAAGGGATGTAAGCGTAATTTGTATATATTTTTAATTAATAAAATGTTTCATATATTAACGTTAGTGATTCTCAAACTTTTTTTTTGGTGTTGTTGCAGTACACTTTTAACAATTTTAAAAACTGTCGGCACACTAACAATAAAGTAAGTTTAAACGAATTTTACTTATATATTAATCACTATATGTGTATATATGTCAGACAGTTTGTATGATAATAATTTTCAATGTTGAATAAAATAATATGTGCGATAAAGACGGTAAATATGTGTGTTTATCGAGAAATTACAAATTAAAATAGCATACATTTAATGCGGAATTTGAACAGGATTTTTGATCATTTCGTTTATATTGGGTATTAAAAATGTCAATGCCACTCTCATTTCGTCATCCACATTTAAAAGCCTCGATCTTTTTTTTTTTTCATTTTTTACATTTGTTAATGCTGAAAATTTGAATTCACACAAACAAGATGTAGAAAATTGTAACAATAGTTTTAAAGCTTTTTTGCTATTGTTACGAATTTTGAGTAAATAGTGTAAAAAATTTGTATTTGAGTGTTAAATGCATTTATATTACTCTGTGTGTTATATTTATTTCATGTTAAAATTGTACTATTCACAAGCAATGCCGCCCTACGTTAAAATGGCGATTTAAATGGGGGAACTTGGCGAAATCTTGGCGGTAGAGCCAAGTGGCATCTTTGGAAACCCAAGTTGGTGACCATTTGGCGAGTTCGGAACCCTCTGGAATCCCTAGAAAGTGGGTGGACCCTCCCCACTAGTGTCACGTTCAATGACACGGGCGGTTATATTTCTAGAAGTTTCTGTCGTGCCTATAAAAAGATGCTCACCGGTATGGCGATGAGTCTGATTTCAACCAGCGAAGAGTGAACATTGTTTTACTGCGGTAGCTCAAGCTGTGCTTGTGAATAGGCTGTTACATACGTGTATTTTAAACACGGCAATTGGTAAGTGCTTTTGAAGGTGTGAAGACCTTCGAAATTTACTCTGTGAATATTGCTGCTGAATCCTTATTTAAGGATTGGACTTTTGATAATAAATTCGCATCGCTCTTAAAGAACTGTTTATTTTCTTTGTGATTACTTTGCATAAAATTCCCGAACCCTCGGATCTACGTAACACTATTATGAAATAATAGCCTCTAATTGTAACCCATAATGAATTAATTGACTCTTCCGAATGTTTTGAAATTAAATTTCGATTATTGCAGAGCGAAATTAGTTTTTCCTCTTCATTTAAATTTAATTCACATACAGATGTGTCCGTTATATCACAAATGGATTACAAACCCAATAAATTATTTTATATCCATCTAACTTCGAAATGATTTAATTAAATATACCACAAATATACCCTTAATTCATTTTTATAAAACGGACGAATGATTCGGTTCCGGATTTTATTATTTTTTTCTCAGAGTATAATTAATAACTTTAAAGAAATTTGGCGGGACACTTCAAGAATTTGGCAGTATTCAAAAGTGCCGCGGTACAATGTGTAAAAATCATTGATTTACATTGTAATGTTTTCTTGTATTTTTCGTCATCCTTTTCACTGCACACACAAAAATTATTCACCTTATAATAACAGATAGTAATATTAAGGTGACCAACCGTCCTCCTTTAGGGAGGACAATCTCATTTTCTACTAAACGATTAAAAAACTGATAGTGATCATATTTAGGCTACAGAAGATAGTTTTATTTTGAATGATTTTATCCTTCAATAAAAATCACGACTCGAAGAAAAATTTATTCTTTTAATAATAAAAAAAAGAATCAAATCCGGGTATAACGAATAAGTTTACCAAAGAAATGTGCAGAATTTTTACTAAAATATTTCCAATATGTCGAAGAATGGTTTGAAACAAATATCACAGGAAATAAAAGTTTTCAATGGTATTTTTTGACTTTGTCAAAGAAAATTTGGGGAAGAATATAGAAAATTACGTTGAGTTTTTATCGAAAGAAATGCCTGATATTAAAATCGATGACAATTGTCTGTTTGAAGTAGAAAGAAGACTGAATGCATATTAATTTTTAATAAATTAGAACAATAGGAAAATCAACATGCTGATAAATTGGTAAAAGATGGGTGAAATTACTTAAACCATTTCAAAAATGAACACGTTCCAGATGAAAATGATATTATTTTTGTTGAATTTACGTTGTGCTGCCCTGGAACTAATGCAGCGGTTGAAAGAGTTTTTTCAGTCGATAATGATTTTTGTGAAGTGAATAGTGAGAAGTCAAAATGGAATGTTAATATTTTAGTTACAGTGCTTACCTTAAAATTCAGTATGAAGGATATTTTTTGCTCGAACTTTCCGATATATTAGGAAATGATATGTTGACCAAAAAAAATTCATTCAATGAAAAAAATACTCGTTTAAGATAAAAATTAAAAAGAATGTAAGCGTAATTATAGCGTATTTTTGTTTGAATTAATAAAACGTTTCATATATTTAAGTTGCAATTTTTTCTCATATTTTTCGTCCTCCTTTTCATTATAAAAAAAAATGGTCACCACAAGTAATAGTGAAGATATTACCTCTTCTGGCGACACTACGTCATTTAAAATTAAAAACTTTCACTTCAAAACGTTCATTGGATATCTTGGTTCCAAACCAAATCAAAAAGCATTTTATTTGCCTTGCGGCAACCCTAGAATCAGAGATTTTTAATTGGGTCTACTTTTTAAATCTAAAGCACAACTCATTCGAAAGACAAAACAAAATTTTGATTCTAGCAAGATGAAAAATTCAACAGTTATTATTATATTTAAGTATTGCACATTAGCCGTTGGGGGAAAAGTAAAACGTAATCACTTTTCAGTGAGGCAGCTGAAATATTTGAAAATTATCTGCTTTTTTTTTCTCTCGAACTGCAATCGTTTTCATTTTGTTTTAGCGTAGTCTAAACAACTTATGTCTATTACTCTTATTTTAATGTAAATGTACAATGATACTTGGGAAAAAAGGCACAGAAAGAATTTTAAAGGATTATTTCGTGAATTATTATATAAGTGAGTAATCCCAAACGTATTAAATTCCGACTACTTCGACAACTTTTTTTAAAAAATGGAGGTTTTTTTTAGATTTATTTGTACATTTTAAAAAAAAGGCTAAAATTAAAAAGAAAAATAAATGATTACTCTTAAAAAAAGGGTAAAATTGGCAAAAAAATTAAGCGGGCCCCCCTGTACAAATAATAAATTAACAAAATTTTCAATTTTTTTAACTTTGATTAATACTTTTTGCTATTCCTTTTTAAAAAGACCCTTGGGGTAAAAAAATATTTTAATTTTACAAAACTAAAAAACTTTATCTTAGTATTATATGAAATTGCTTAAAAAAATGATTTGTTTTCAGGGAAATTTGTTAAAAAAGTAATAAAACAGTTATTGATAAATCTGATACTTAAAATACTTCTACTAGTATACAGAACATATATAAAAAATTTCAAAAAATTATTTTAAAAACTTTTTGAGCAATCGCTGTCCTTGTTTGAGCTTTTCGAGAGGAAAAAAAAAACACATTTCAAGTAAAATGCATTTTAAAGTTTGACATTTGCTTGTACTAAAACACTTGTAGTTTTTGTTCTAGTGAATGAAAAATAAAACACTTGGTATTTTTATGAAGATGGTCTATAAAATAATATCATAAAAAAATTTGTCAACTTTTTTTCAAAAAAAAACAAAACGTGATTTTAGGGTAGTCGGATACCTTAAGGTACAACAAGAAACATTTTACAGAATTCTTTTCAAAATTGACATCCGTATTATTACAATCAATACCCTTAAACAAAGGGCGTGTTCTTTTACTTTAAAAATTTGAAGTCTCCTCGCTTTCAATATTAAAACTAACACAATTGTTCTTTATCAGAATTTTACATTCTCTGGTTTATTATTTAACGTCTAACGAGGTTTATTATCTAATTAAAGAACACTTGTGAGGTTAAAAATTACTCACTATTCATTTAAAATTATTTATTTTAGCACTCATTAAAAAAATTTGTATTCATTGTCGTGCACTGGGTTTTACTCTCCTAACGTTTCAGCTATTATATCAAAAATTTTTTTTTTTATTTTTGAAAAATTTAACCCGTGCGAAGAACGGGTACTTTAGCTAGTTATAGCGATAAATCTGGCAACTTGGGGAAAAAATAAATTTCGGCTTTTTGCAGTTTTTGCAAAAGTGAACACTAAAAGTACATAATAAGTGACAGAATATTTTTTAAATTAATAAAAACACCTTTAGTAATTTTAAAAATTAATTGCAATGAGTAATACCCCGAACTTATACGTGATAGGAGGGACGGAGTAATAACCGCGTAAGGCGAATTTACCTAAATCGGTGTATGATTTCGTATATAAATACTTGTAAATTATTTTTAGTTGGGGCCGGGGACGAAAAGAAAATAATAATATGGAAAAAATGTTAAATAAAATTTAGATAACATTAATATAAAATCGAAAATCGAAGTTATTTTTGATGTAGAAGGTTTCATAAAATCTAACAAAGTGTAATCTGTCCGGCTCAAAGAATTTTTTTCTTCCACCTGCAAAATTTCCTCTTGGGATACTAACATTTTTTTTTTTTTTAATTTTTTTATTTCTTGTTTTGTTGAAAAAATACGTTCAACGTTAGAGTTTATATTTTCTAAATTTTGTAACTCAGTGCTTCTCAAACTTTCAATATTCGCGACCCAAAATTCAATCATAATTTTCATTGCGCCCCCCCTATACAATAACAATGTATGTGAATTCAATAATACTATAATTTGACACTAAAGCTACAATACGACTTTAGCCTCTTAAGTGCCACCGACCAGGGCCGGCTCTAGAAGTTTTGCCGCCCCTCTCTCCAAAGCAAAAAATAAAAATTAAAAAAAGATTAGTTATTCACATATAGTACACACCTATAAAACTGGAATAATTCTTGCGAACAAAAAGGCAGCATAACAATTATGTATATTATTTTAAGTCTTAAAAATACAAAACATTCAAATTAAGAACATAATTACCTGTTATTATTTGAAACGAGTTAAATATTATAAAAGGGAAATTTGGGGCCCATTTCACGGGTCAATTTCTTCGAAAAGGAATCTACTGATGGTGGGGGCCCCCAAGCGTTTATATTAACTTAATAGTAACGACACTCGAAATAAAATAGAACATCTCATGTGGCTCTCTAGCCATCAAAAACCCCAATAACCCTGTCCCCTTTTGGATAGCTGACACCGGACATCGTATGGGTGAAAGGAATGCCCTTGGGCCCCCTCGGGATGGAGAAAAGTACTAGTAAAAGATGTATAATCATATCAAATTTTCATGATTTCATTCCCGTTTTAAAACTTCAAATTTAACAGAAAGAAACTGGCATTTAACATCCAGTGTACAAAATAAAGAAATAAGATACTTTAAATGAAATACCAAATTCCTACCTAATATTACTTCAGAAAATATATAAAAAATTTTGTAACAAGGAGAAAAATCTCAAATTCGATCCAAATGCCGCCCTTAAAATTTGCCGCCCTCGGCAGGGGTACGGTTTGTCCGGCCCTAGAGCCGCCCCTGAAGGTTGCTGACCCTCTTTTGTAGAATAATGAAATTTGGACAATGCAATTGTCTAGTTCAGGGATGGCAAACCAAAATGGCCTTTGAAAAAACTTATAGTCCCGCGTGCCACATATAAAAATATATATCTTTGTATTAGATTCGTCTACTTGAAAACACTTATTGGTGGAGATTTAAAACGGAATGAATTACTATTCTTGTTTTCATTATTTTTCATGTATACAAACATAAATACAGTGAAATACGTTTAAGGCGAAAACGCTTAGGGGGAAGTATCGGTTAACACGAAATAATGCAACGGTCCCGACAAACTACTATGTACTTTCATGCTTCCCCCTCTTAACACGAAACAAAAATTGCATCACAAGAAAATATTTTCCTTCTGGGAATGAACAAAATACGGAAAACACCAGATTTAAGAGAAGTGTGAAATGAAAGAGAGGTTATTTCAGTGCCGGTATAATCTCATTTAGGGCCCGAGCGTAAGAGATCTACCGGCCCCCTTGGTACTAGTGGATTGAAATTTATAACCAGAAAATCTGGTTAAGTCCAAGCTTATCCGGGCCCCTGGGCCCCGCCCCAATGGATAAACCGGCACTGGTTGTTTCACATTATTTTTTTTTGTATTATTGGATTGTCCTACTGTATCATCGAAAGAATTCGTTACAGTAGACCCGGGGTGTGCATTAAGTAGATCGCGATCGACCGATGGACCGCTAAGACATTTTAGGGTAACCACCTTCACTAGGACCTAATAATCATTCCATTATACGAAGGTATAGAAATTAATTAAACCGAATCGACTCTAAGCCGCGCCCCAAAATCTCCAATCTAAAATGGTGTATCGATGTCCAATTTTACGAAATTAAAATAAATTTAAAAGGAAAACTAATAAGAAGTGAAATATTAGTTATTTTATCAGTATTATAAATACATAAGCTGTAATTGCTCTAAATACCCCATCCAACAAATTTTTTCCCTTCGATTCTAAGCCGCGCCCGATTTTCAGTAGCATTAACATTGGGGGGAAAGTGCGGCTTAGATTGGAGTAAATACGGTATTTTAAAAATACGGAGGGAAAAAATCGAATCATAAGAGAAAATTGCGTTGAATAGAAAATGCTCTTCGATATTTCGAGGCTATTTTACGAAGAAAATCGTAAAATGTTCTTGGTTCCAGGAAAAAGTTCGCTAAATAGAAAAATTCGTAAAATAGAGGTTCGTAAAATGGTGGTCTGACCGTATAGTATACTTTCTTTTAGCTCACTACACCAACGCCACTAGGTGGACCGCGGCACCCTGAAAAGTTAGAAGTAGCCAGAGAGTACCCTGGAAAGTCTGCCCACCCCTGCAGTAGACGATGATAATACCTTACTTATGGCAGACAAAGACATTTTGGAGTTTATTCAAAGCCCCAAAAATATCATTGATACAGATTCTGATTGTGAAAATGAAATGAATATTGCAGTTCCTGTTCCCACTTCAGCCGAAATGAGAAACACCATGAAAAATATGCGCAGTTATTGAGACACACAAATAAATAACAAAATGTACGACATCGAACATTTTTTTTTTCGTTGACAATTTGATTCTAAAAAAAGGCAATGCAAAGAAAAATATCAGATTATTTCCCAAAAACTGAATAAAAGTTTTGTTTTTCAAAAAACTTGAAAATTTCGATTAAGTTCCTGTGAATGTTTTGTTTCTTTGATTTTTATTAAATACCTGCATAGATACATATCTATGTAAATATAATATGTACTTTAATAAACTTAATTTTGTTGAATAAATGTTTTTTTTCTGTTTTGCAATATCCTTTAATACAAAATTCTTTTAACACGAAAAAATATTTCAGTCCCCTCACAGTTTCGTGTTTTTTTTTTAACTATTTTTACTGTACTCTCTTATCTGTTTCTCCTGAACATGAAATTGGCGATAAAGCGCTAATTATGGTAACCCTTTTCAACTAATGAAAGAGCGCCTGTTTGATTTGGAATCATTACTTAGTGAAGCTTATGCTGGTTTGATCGCACTTATATTGTAGGACAGATTATCTACAGTATTTTTTTTCCTGTTATCTTCTAATTCTTCAAATCGATTTGAAAATATCTAATTGCTACGTAAGTACATTCCTTAATTAATGAATTTCTTAATTTAGAGTATTTTTTTTTATATACACCTGCCTCCGAAAGTCTGTGTGCAGACGATCATCTTTCATATTCATGCAAAGATGATCGTCTGCATGATTAAACGAAGTCTTTCTGAATCAATTAGTAATGAGAAGTTTAATTTATTTTGTCTTTTTGTAAAATATGATTCATATAAGATTTTGTTTACATTTATTTATAAATTTCAACATATATGATTTATAATTGTCACAAAAAAAAAATCGAAGGAAATTAAAATAATACATATTAACAATCTTTTTTGTGTTGCGATAAACTTTTAACAATTTCAGAGTTTGACGGCTCATCAGCAATAAAATAAGTTTAAAAGAATTTTAGTTATCTGTTATATACTATGTAAAACACAGTTTATGATAATAATATTTTTTTCAATTTTATATAAAATAATATGTGTATGACAAAGACAAAATGTTTATTGAGTAATTAATTACAAATTAATTAAAAAATGCGTTTAATGAGAAATTTGAGCTTGATTATTTTTGAAAAATGATAATGCCATTTTCATTTCTTTAACTACATTTAAAAGTCTCGATCTTTTTTTTCATTTTTATACTTGTTAATGGTGTAAATTTGAATTCACGCAAATAAGACGTATAAAATTGTAACAATATTTTTTAAATATTATGAGATAATCGCTTCTAGTTTTAATCCAAAATGAATTGCCTCTTCCGAATGTTATGAAATCGAATTTTAAATGTTTAAAAGAGCGAAATTAGTTTTCTTCAATCAAACTTAATTCATATACATAAGGTGACCAATTTTCTTACAAAGAAAAGGAGGACGAAAATTTTAAGAACAAAATACAACGTAAATATATGAAACAGTAATTAAACATTAAATTTTAAAAAATACATTAATTACGCTTGCAACCCTTTTAATTATTTACTTACAAGAGTATTTTTCCATTGAATAAAGCTTTTTACAACTAAATCATTGCCTAATATACCGGAAATTTCGGATCTAGAAAGATCCTTCATATTGAATTTTACGGTAAGTGCTGCATTCAATCCTGCTTTCTCACTTGCCCGAGTATCATTACCAATTGAAAAAACTTTTTCAACTGCTGCATTAGTTCCAAGGCAGCACAACGTAAATTTAACAAGAATAATTACATTTTTATATGGAATGTGTTCATTTTTGAAATGGTTTTAATGTTTTCACCTATCTTTTATCAATTTCAACAAGCTGATTTTCCCATTGTTCTAATTTATCAGAATTTAAATATACATTCAGTCTTCTGATTTCTTCAAACAAACAATTGTCATCGATTTTAATAACAGGCATTTCTTTCCATAAAAACTCAACACAATCTGCTATATCTGCCCAATTTACTTGCAGTGAAGTCAGAAAACACCATTGAAAACTTTTATTTCCTGTATATTTGTTTCAAACCATTCTTCGACATATTGGAAACATTTTAGTAAAAATTCTGCACACTTCTTTGGTAAATTTATCCGTTATGCCCGGATTTGGTTCTCTTTCTTTTTATTATTAAGGTATCCGACTACCCTAAAATCATAAATTTTTTCAAAAATTGAAATTTTTTTATGATTTTATTTTACAGGCCATCTTATTAGCTTAATAAAAGTACCAAGTTTATTATTTTCCATTCACTAGAACAAAATTTACAAGTGTTTTAGTAAAAGCAGATGCCATAACTTTACACAAGATGTCAGACATAAAATGCGTTTTTCAAGAAATGTGTTTTTTTTTCGAAAAGCTCAGACGGGGACAGCGATTGCTCTAAAAGTTTGGAAAATAATTTGCTGAATTTTTTTTTTTATGTTCTGTATAACAGTAGAAGTGTTTTGACCTTCAGATTTATCAATCACTGCTTTATTTCAAAAGTTACTGTCCTTTATATGATTATAATCACTGTTTTTATATAATCACTATGATAAAGTGCTCTAGTTTTTGTAAAGATTAAAATATCTCTTATCTTGAAGGTCATTTCAAACAGGAATAGCAGAGTAATACATCAAAATTGAAAAATTGAGAATTTGTGCATAAAATTTTTGTACCGAGTGGGCCTCGTTAATGTAATTTTTTGTACGTTTGCACCAGTTTTTTCCCATTTTAATAATAATAATAATATTTTCTGTTTTCAATTTTAAGATTTTTTCCTTAAAATATACTAAGTAATTCTAAAAATCTCAAAAAAATCCCCATATCTCCATTTTTTCAAGAAAAAGTTGTCGTAAGTAGTCGGATACCATAAAAGAATAAATTTTTCTTCAAGTCGTGATTTTTATTGAAGGACAAAATCATTCAAAATAAAACTATCTTCTGAAGTTGAAATATGATCACCATCAGTCTCACAAGGAATAGATGATCCCACGATTATACTCATATACATCATGGCTATTGAGTGAACGTGATGATGAGTTTTTCTGTTCTTGCAGTAAAGTATAGGATCATACTTAAGCTGAATTCCACCAGGGTGAACGTGAGTGTCAGTCTACAATCAGAGACTTCATCTCGGGCGAAATGAGTCTCTGATTGCAGCTAAAGATAGACTCTGATTAAACATGCAAAAACTGCCTGCGATAAATAGTGTTTAAATTCTTTGTTTAAGCCTGACATTCCGGTGCATTCAACTTATTGTAAATTATTTTATGGTTTTTACTAAAATAGAAAAAAAATCGAATGTCAGTTTTCTAGGATGAAAATTCGATTCACTGAATCAATTCAGTGATACATATCGATTTAAAATATCAGTTTTTTGGCCTGAAAAATCGATTCTTTGATTAATTGATCGCAATCCTTACGTCTGAATGCGAAAATTTATTCTTTACAAACAATTTTTCCAGTATTATTTCATATTTTAACTATAGTCATATTTATTGATTGCTATATTTCTTTCTTTTTTTTGTTTTGTTCTTTGAGTTGTAGTTATTTTTCTAATAAAACATTTCTAAAAAATTATTTTTCCAGCAACTGAAATTTTGTTTTGTAATTTTGGCAACATTCTGATAGTTTCATGGCGCGATGTTTACAGTTTGTTTATGTACTATAAACATACTTTCTGCTAATTTTAAGCTAAACTGATTTATCTTTTCAGAAAACAATGATTGCCATTAAACCATTTTTGATTAAAGTGTAGAATAGGGGCCTTGGCAATGACAATTTTTTGGCATCAGAAAGTCGCCAAACTACCTATATGTAGTGATGTATTAGGTTGGGGGAAAAGAAATCATTATTTTTGCATGAAATTCAAGACTTTATTTAAAATGTTCAGATTGTCCGATTTAGGTCAAATATGCGCGGTTTTGTTGTATAATTTGCTGCCATTTTAAAGGTAGCTTCATAATGCCTCTATCATAGAAGTCTTGGTCCTTATTGGCGAAAAACTCTCAGTAATCGATTAGTACAATCTTCTCTTGATTCCAATTTCTTATCACTCAGGAAGTTTTGCAATGTGAGGAAAAGGGGTAATGCTTGGTGCCAAGTCCGGACTATATGGTGGATGCATTAAAACTTCCCAACCGAGTTCCCAGGGTTTCTGTCGAGTCACTACAAATGTGTGTGGCCTGGCAATATCCTGATGGAACACAACACTTCTGTTGGCCATTTCTAGTCAATTGCTGACTTCAAATGGTCCAGTTGTTGACAGTAGAGATCTGAATCTAGTGTTTGGCCATACAGAAGCAACTCATAATAAATTATTCCTTTTCAGTCCCACCAAATACACAGTAGAACCTCCCAGGCTGTTAGTTCTAGTTTGGCCACAGTTTGAGCTACTTCACCGAGCTTTGACCACGATTGTTTTCACACAATGCTGTCGTATGTGACCTATTTCTATTCCCCATCCGTTTAAGAAATGAGTCGATTTCCTTCCGTTTGGCCAAGACTTCGGAGATGGAAATTCGATCCATCATGATTTTTGGTGTTGATTGTTGTGGCATCCAAACATTGAGTTTCTTTTTGAATCCAACTTTTGCAAATGGTTTAAAATTGTTTTATGGTCGATCTTTAGCTCCTGGGTGATGCTACGACTACTAACATGCAGGTCAACTTTGTATATTTTTGAAATTTTATCGACATTTTTGACGATGGGCCTGCCTGAGCTAGGTGCTTCTTTAACATCAAAAATGCCGGAACGGAATCGATGAAACCAAAATCGCACGTAATTAGCTGTTACAGTATCGCCACCATAAACACCATGCACAATTTCAGCTGCTTGGCTTGCATTTTTGCCTTTATCAAAGAAAAACTGTAAAAACCGAATTTTCTCTTTGTTGACTTCCATTTTTAACACCCTCTAACTCACAACTGAGTGGATCAAACAAAAAAAGATAAAAAAATATTTTTAGTGTGAACTGTCGCCTTGACAACGAGCATAAATTTGAAATTGTTTGATCGATACTTCAGGAGATATAGACACTACAGCCATCTACCGAAAAAATTATGGATTTCTTTTTCCCCAACCTAATATGTTCCAAGAGTAATGAAGCGATGCCGAAGTAATGAAGAGCAGAATTCATTCTGGCATATAGATAAACTTAGGGCCCCTATTCTACACTTCAGTTTTATTTTTTCCCAATTTGTCACTCATAAGGATTGTTCCATTTTTTACGATGATTAACGTTAGTATTGTATTTTTGCTTACAATTTTATATGCAAAGTACTAATTTGACTTCTGTACGCTATGAATTATGCCGCAAAATAGTTAAGATTTCCTAAATTCTTAATATTCACTTTCTCACTCACTCCTTCAGAACTCCTTCATTTAGGGCTTCATTTTTGTTGAGGGTTTTATGAATTATTTAGGCATTTACAATTCACAAAGGATATTTTATTTTTTTTAATACTGATGCAGACTTAGCAATAAAAACTTCATCTTTTAAGTCATAGTATTTTTATGTATTGTAGCTACTAGCACTTAAGTACCTGTTCTCTTACGGGTTAAATTAAAAATACTTTTTTTCTCTTGATATAATTGCTAAATTTTAAGGACAGTAAAACCCAGTGTAATAATGACAACATATACAAAAATGCTAAATTTTTTTAATGAGTGTTCATTTTATAAACTTGACCGATTCTACAGTGTCGGTCAGCCTCCTGCTTGCACGTACAGCTGCAAAAAATTTTTCTGGAAAAAAATAATGGAGCAAGATATGTACAAAAACATTCTCTAAGAGTTTTATTTTTACTGTTATTATTTTACTTATTATAATAAAGAAATCTTACTTTTTTTAATGTTCTTTTTATTATAAATATATTTGAAAATATTTTTCTATTTGTAATTATTTACATTTTTTGCCAATTGGCCATAGATTATCTCTGCATGTCTATGTACTCCAATTAATATTTTTGTATTTTTAGTTATTTCGAAGTGTTTAATTTTTATTTCTAGTGTACAATTTTTCGTAAAATACTTCTTGCTTATATTGTTCTTGTTGAAATCTAAAAATCATGACTTAATTTGTTTTACATATTTTTTTTGTGCTGTGTCATTTATTTTAAATTTGTCAAATTATTTCAGGTAAAATGGATGCAATTTATAATGAGCTTATTGCTGACATCCAATTGAACAGACAGAGGTTCCTGGAAAATATTATTAAAAAAGTAATTTGTAAATTATCATCTTCTGAGTTCGGTTCGGTCATAGGAGAGCCCACACACTTGGCGCAAATTATTTTGGTTGGCGATAATTGCGCCATCTTGGTAACCCTACTTTGATACATTAGATATGGTAAATCTAACTATATCTGGAATTTTCGAATATTGTCATTTTGTTGGGCACCGGGCTGAAAATAGGCTGCAATGTGCTAAATATACCTAAATTTTTGTGTTGAATTGAAGGTAAAAGAATGATGTGAGCGATGTTTGAAGGAAGGAAGGATTGATTGCTTCGAATTATGAATGTACTAAATGTAATGAGCAAATGGGATTATACGAACAAAAGAATGCTATTTTGGATGGATTTGAAGAGGAATGTCGAATGGGTATGTTCGAGCATTACCTCAAAAATATATATGGTCAGCTCCCATGGTCATTAAACAGCGATGAGGCCTTTAAGGCTTTTAAAATCTGCTGTTACGCTATACCCTCCACTTGGAAAAGATCAGCAGTAAGAAAGCAAGAGCTGTTTTTTTAATTTTTATCTTAAATATATTTGATTAATTTCTGTATTGTTTACATATATTTTTATTACGCATCCACCCTGTCCTACTACATTCACTCACACCGCCATTGTCGGTTTTGCTTGGCGCGATCTCGTTCTCGCTTGGCACTCTTTTCGGTTTGTTGCCAAGGGTGTGGGCTCTCCTAGGATTTTACCTCTGAGTTCTTTTCATTTGCATTTTACTACCTTTTTTTAGTTTCTTAGAAAAATTTGACTATGGATAAAAAAATAGAGATGTTTTGTAAATATAAATCTAATGCTGCTAATATAGTATTTATGTACGTTTATAAAATGATCTATTCATGTGATGCCATATTTGCATGATTATTGCTATCTTGTATTTCCAGCCAATTTGTTCATGTACTTTGCTTTTGTTGCTAACTTGTGCTTTTTAGAGAAACTGTCTTTTAAAAATACAGAAATATGTCGAATGCCCTTTAGCAAACATGAAAAATGCGCGTATTTATGCGTTTTGTCAAAAAACGACTTCTCCTTCACTAGAGAATAAATTCAGAAGGGTTATCAATCAGATTTAGCGCATTTATCGATGTGGCGAGAAAACACTTGGCGTTAGAAGCGGCCGATTCGACAAATCAACCAAAATACATGTTTGTCAGCTGTTCTAATGAACATAAGTAAACAAAATGCAATTGATTTTAAAAAATATAAGATTTTTTTTAAAAATTTTTGAGCAGTTTTTGAATGAATCTTAATATTTGAACATCTTTGTCAAATTATCTAATGTGAAGCTATATCTTAATTTTACAAGTAGAACAAAAAGTAAAAATTTAATGGCAAGTTTGAAATCAATGGATCGTTTATCATGTGACCATCATGAATTTGATCCATTAAACTACTAATATATAATATATTTTTAAATTGATTGAAAAACCATCTACATGCAATAAATGAAGAACTTTTAATTTGTTGTCAAAAAATTAGTGATACTGTATGGATTTGCTTGTATTGAATTTTATATCTTAAATGAAAATTATGTTTTGAGTAGTTTTCTGCTTAAAAAGAAAAACTTAAGATAAAATACAGAAGTGTTTTAAAAATAAGAAATTCGTTTATTAATAGATGTTTTATTTATTTTCAACTTTATCTTAAAAATAAAAAACAAGCATATGCGTATGTTTATTATCAATGTCAAATCATCGAACCTACAATGTATTAGAAAAGACTGTCTCTTAAAAGGCCCATAGACAGGAATCCAATGTCAAAAACTATGAAAGCGCCCTCTTCTTGGGGGGGATTGGGCATGACCAAAGGAACGGCGAAGTACTCATGCTTACTGGTCATAATGATCGAAGGTACATAGTTCCTTCATAAATGATAGATTATATGTCTTTTTTCTCCTGATTTTCGTTATTTTCTCGACTATGAAATGAACATTTTTTCATGCTATTATTTTTCAAATTTGTGTTTTTCCAATGATTATATTCTGACAGCTGTCATGATGAAAGAAAATGACATCACTGCGTTAAAATTATCCCCTTCTCTATGTTTAAAGATGGGTTCTGTTTATGCCCAACTTGCTAGAAACACTAAAACCCTCTTTTCCCCTTCTGTTTTTCTAGTTTTGTTCAAAACTAAAGACAACAATGCTTCTGCATTCTTATCTATTGGTGGTGGTGGGTCAGTTTGACTTCTACAGTCAACTGTAACATCGTTGAAATGACACCAACTGACCCCTCTTTTATTGCACTCTCCACCATCCTTCCTGAAGGTTGTTGCTGGAGCACTTACTCCTGTTTGGCTCTAATCCTCATGTAAAGCTGGCTGTGAAAAATCTCTAATTTTGCTCTATGGTAATAGAAATCAACTAAAATAAGAAATCTCTTTTCTGTAGAGATTTGTTCAGATATTTCAAAAGAAATTTTAAAATTATAAATTTAAGTGCTGATATAATTTAAATGTAGTTGAAATAAATGATCAAGACGGCAGGGGCAGGAGACAGCCAAGCCCATGTGCAAACAACAGAAAAAAAAGGACCTTCAAGTACATGAAAACTACTGGACATACGTTATATAGAGAAACTGGGTTTTTTTTTGCTCCTTCAATATAGTTCTCTTTCCTGTTTGACAACATCAGCTTAGGCTACTTCTTTTTTTAATCCAATAATTTAATTTATTTTAGATCTGCAATGTCAATTAAATATCTTAAATGGGTACGAAATAAGAAAAATTCTGAATTTTGTACAATAATTAATTTCATAATAATATAAATTTTAATAAAGTAGAAACCTACTCAGAACAATTTGCTGTAATATATGTAAATATGAAATTGCATCAAAATCTTTTTTTAAACAGTTTAATGATAAGAAATCTAAGAAGAATAATGGAATGAATAATGTAACTTTATTTAAAACATTCCTTTAATTTTATTTTAATCATCATATTTTAGAAAATTTCTTTATTTCCAATTCAACCAATAATTTAGTTTTAAAAAAATTTTTTAAGAAATATTACTAAAATAAAAATCCGCATTATATAAATTTAATCAAGGGGATTTACCCAGGTGACGGCCTGTTTTTTAAGCATTTTTAGAAAACCTATTTTGATGACCAGTAAAATGATAGAACTTTGTTTTTTTATCATTTATTTATATGTGTCTTAAGAGAACGTATTTAAATTTTTAGCCTAAAATATCCAATAGAACGTGAGTTATAGCGCTCTGAACACACCCACCTCGAAAAAAGGGACTCTCACTTCCTCCACGATTCTGGCTGATTGGCATAGGCCACGGTAGCCTAGTGGTCAGGGTATCAGATTGTGGCTGGCATGTCACGAGTTCGAGCCTATACCACTAAAGACCCACCGTGTAAGGGAGCGATGCACGTTAAATTTGTCGAGAGCTCAAACATCCTCCCGTTGGTGTGGTGTGGTAGTTAGTAGAGGGGGGTGCCAGCTCAGGTGTCATCCTCGTCTCTTGACCATGGTTCAAAATTATGAGGTCTGTTGCCAAAAACCCTTGTGTAGCTGAACAGTGCGACCTCACCCGGCTGATTAGCTTATCTGAAATTTTAAAAATCAACGGCGTTTTAATCTATAAGCTTAAATGCACCGAATGAACTATACTCAATTGAAAATATAAAAACCTCTGAAGAAAAAGTTTTGAATTTCATGGTTTTTTTGTTGTTGTTATAAAAAATAGAAATATTTTGAATTTTGGAATGATCATAGTTCATTTGGTACCTATATTTGTGCTGAGCCCTACCCTATAAATTTGAAGTCATTCGGTGAAACCTTTCTTGAGATATGATGGAGGAAAGTTTGAAATACACAGTTTTGAGAAAAACGGGTTTAAAGTTTCAAGTCCGATTAAAACTATGAAAATCTTAACTTAGCACACCAAACAGCTGCTCTTCTATCACTTCTTTCTTTATAACGACTTTGAGTTTTAAAAAATCTCTTTACCACTGTATTCTAGAAATGTTAAGGAAGCAAGTGATGAAAAAAAATTTTTGATTTTTTTGAACCCATCACTTGGGTGAACCTCCTTAAGTGTGTTGGTATACTCTGAACTGGTTTCGGGGAAAACACACAGTTTTCTGGATAAACAATTTTGTGTTAGAATTTCTAATATAAAGTCAGGTTATAAAAATTTTCAATAGTAACTCTGGTGACATATTTGCCATAGTTTTCATTTTAGAGCTGTCGTATAGGAGGATTTCAGATACAAGAACTTTTTTCCCAATCATATGAAATTTTTTCTCATTTATCGTACTATTGTGACATAGAGGCCAGCAATATATTTTATAAATAATAATATTAAAATAAATTAATACACAGCATTAAAAACTGGCAGGCTTAAATACCAGGAAAGAGAGCTATGCTAATGTCATCTTATAAAGCTGCATGAGGGTATTGGCGAGGAGCCTCGTGATTTTGAACTATGGTCAAGTGATGAGGATGATACAGGAGCTGACACCTCATCCCCTTAGGTACCATAATCTCTAAAGACGCGATATTCCTAAGGTCACGAAGAAGGTGAATGCTTGAAGGTCCTGAGGCATTAAAACTAAACTCTCTTTTTTCACTCTCCAATCTTTTGCTCCCTAGGCATGTGCCTAAGCGGAAAAGTGGACCTGGTTCTGTTTGCCAAAGAAGTTAGAAGAATACTGGACTAAAGGATCTAGTTTATTTAAATACTTTTCGGTAGTGAATGAGGAGAATTAATTACTAGAAAAGAAGATATGAGAAAGAGAAACATCTCAATAACTTCTATAAAATGTTAACCAATATTAAAATGTTCTAAAATTCAGTTTAGATTGTTAGATATACTACATATTTTAAATGACTTTTTAGGTACACCAGGTTTATTTTCATTTCTTGTTTTTATTAACCACCCACACTATATCTGGACTTCAAAAGAACACAGCACATATACATTTCTGGTTTCTTCGTAAGAAAAGGGCAAGCATTATACAGTGAATATACCTTAAAATTAAGAATTGCAGTGTTATACACTGGAGTATAGAAATACACCAGAATATATGGTATACAGTAAACATTTTTTTGTAAAGCATTTACAGACGTGCCAATTAAATTTTGAATTTTCTTTTCAATACGTATCAATTTTGTTAACAAATTTTTTTGCTTAAAAAAAAAAGTTAAGGCATGAAAATTTAACATAAAAGATATCCCAATTCAAAATGAATACTAAGAAAAATAAAAGCCAAAATTCTTAAAGGAAAAAAAATAAAAATTTTGCTTGATTTTTTTTAAATTTTTTTTAATTTTCTGAAAAAATTTTTTTATCTCCTTTTGAAATTTTATTTTTCACTTTTCTAATTTAAACCATTTAAAAAAAATTTCAATTTTTTCCATAAATTTTATATTCAAAAAGTCTTGTTGGGGTTAAAAAATGCATTAATAACGTTTTAAAAATTTATTTTTGGATATAAAATCATTTGTCTCGGATTTGTCAAGTTACATTCTGATTTTTTGAATAATTAAAAAAAGTTCAAACAGTTTCATAAAATAAGTGAACCTGTTTTTACTTTTTAAAGAATATTTTCCCGTGTTAATTTTTACTTTAAAATTTAATTTAAAAAATGTTACTTTTTATTAAAAAACTCTAATCATTGTTCCTAAAACTCATGCTCAATTTTTTGTAATTAATAAAGATTTTAAGTATTTTAAAAATATTTTTCAGTTAAAAAAATGTAAAAAAAAAATAGTTCCCCCTACATTTATATTTTGAATTTTTTTAAAAAAAATATTCCCTTATATTTATTAAAAAACTATCGAACTTTAAATAATAAAGTTTTTAAAAATTTTTTTTTATTTTCTAAATACCCTAAAACCAAAAGAACCCTTTTGTTAAACCCAAAACGGCAAAAACCATTGTAAGGAACTAAAATTTTTTAATAACCCCTAAAAAGGCGGGAAAAGTTTTTCCCCTCTTTCCAAATTGCAATCTAATTTTTTTTACCAAAAAAGTTTTAAAAATTTCAAAACTAGATTTAAAAACAAAAAGGGGTTTTCCCCCGTTTTTATTTTTTTCTTAAAATTAAAAAATTTTTTTAATTTTTTAATCCACCAATGTTTTTTTCAAATTTTAAAATTTTTTAAAAATACTTGTATTTTTTAAAACAAAAACAAGAGAAATTTTTTTTCTGTTTTTTGATGGTTTTATTCCATCTTAAGCTTACCCCAAAACAAAGAAAAATGAAACCCCCATAGATTAATTCCCCTTTTTCAGGAGGAGCCCGGGCAAATATAATTTTTTTTAAAATCACATTGAAAAAAAATTTTCATCGTAAAGAAATAAGAGAAAACAAATGTTTGGGGAAAATAATTTTTTGTTTTTTTTATTCTGTATAGTAAAATAGTTTGAAAAGAGTTATTTTGTTAAATGTAAATAAAAATAAAAATTTGAAATAAAGGAATAAATATAAAATTATTTTTTTTTAAATGGAAATGCAGAGGGGGGGGGGGGTTTTGTTTGGATTCAATGACAATTTAAAAAAGGGGTAATTATTATTTTGATATTTGTAATGAATTTCCTCTATACTCATTTTCTATTTACTGTATTAATTATTTTATATTGCAGATTAAATTTAGTATTTCCCAGCCAATTCATTTGATAGAACATTTAATAATGACAGATAACATATAATTTGCTTATATTTATATATATATATATAATTAGGCATATTAAGTAGACAAAATATAAATACTTTGAATTGTTATATTAAAATTTGCTGTCATACTTTTTTGGAAAGACCCCCCAGAATGGCTGGGGTTTCCCCCGGGGGATAAATTTTGCAACAGTTTACCTTTTACTTATATTTTGCCATACTTTGACTTCAAAAGGGTACCTTGGAAAATCCTTAGTTCAAAAAAGGTTGAAAACATTTGAGAATCACTGTATACATGAAAAAGTGCATTAGCAATTTTAAAATAATCTTTTAAAAAAAGGGACCAAAAAACAATATCTAAAAACATTTGTTGGGAAAATTTTAAATGGTAATATTTTTAATTTTTGGGAAACAACGGATAGCTACACCTTTTTCTTATTTTGCATTGCTGTTCTATATAAACATAAAAACAATTGATTTTTGATTCGGGCAAACTTTACATTAAAAGCAATTTTTTTTTAAAAAAAAATTTAAAAAAAGGAATATGAATTTATTTTTTTCCCTTTTTTTAAAAAGATTTTTTTTTAAAAAAAATTTAAAAATTTTGGAAAAAATCTTTTGGGAAAAAAACAAAGCAACCTTGTACAAAAGAGTGTGAACAACAACAGATGATACACCAATGCATTTTTTGTTTAAATTTCCATTTTGTTGTGTCATCAAAAAAATGTTGAAAAGTGATAAATTGAAGATGATTGGGTGTTGTGTTCCAATGTGTCAAAAAATATACCAAGCAAAGAGCAATCACAAACAACATTTATTTTTTTGTTTTCATTTGAAGAAAACTGCTGCTGAATCACTGATTTCTTCCAGAAACTTGGAACATGCTCCATCACAAGCTTTCTGGGAACAATGCTTTTGGGATTTAAAAAGTTGTAACACTTTGTTGCAGACAATAAACGTGGAAAATTGCAAAAAAATATGATGACGTGGAATTGCAAGCATTGTTGGACAAAGATGATTTGCAAACTCAGAAACAACTTGCCAGGAAATTGGGTATTAGTCAAAAAGCTGTTTCCAATTGGCTACAAAAGATGGGAGAGATTCACAAGGTTGGTAGATGGGTGTACCACATGAGTTGAACAACAGGCAAATATATGGAAAAGTGCAAAACAGGGAATTTTTTCTCCCCTGTGCAAAGAAAGTCATTTTTCTCCTTTCAGTTGAAATAAAAGGGATTTATTTTGAGAATTAAAAGCATTAAATATTTGGTAGACCCTGGCGCACCATCCACATCAACTGCAAGACAAATTGCTTTGGCAGAAAAACTGCTCCATTTTTGGTTGGATCAGAGGAGTGGTGTCGATTATGAGCTGCTAAACCTGGGGAAACGGTTTACACTAAACATTACAATTGACCAATTTGAATAGTTCACTACTTGTAAAAAGGCCAGAATACCAAAAGAGGCAACACAAAGTCATTTTTCTTCGTCACATTGCTCCATCTTATATGGCAAAACCAGTTCATGACACATTGGAAGCACACAGCTGGGAAATTCTACTCCAGTTGTTGGCAACTTACCGTTTCCACTTGGCGTATGGTATTGTTCTTGTTTGCACTCCATGCTACTCTGCAAATTTGTCAATTTTTGAATTGACTTTTGTAAATGATAATTTTAGAAAGGAGCTGGTTGGACTAATATCTTTAGAATTATGGATAGCAACATCTACAGAATTATAAAAAGTCTTAAAGATATATGTAACGATAAAAACGATAGCTATTTTAAATTATTAGATGTCATGAAGGAGAGATTCAACTGTTTGATGAGAAAATTACATGTGCTCCACTTTAGGTTCTACATATCTATGTAAACAAATCTTTTGTCATATGAAAAGTATTTTAAGTTCACAAAGAAGCTGTTAAACAACTGAGTGTTCAAAATAATGTCAAATTGAAAGTATCAGGAGAATCAAACTGTTTCAAAGATTTCCTACTGTGGGGCATCCTGAATCATTGGTACATTGGCTTGGCACACCAAACTTACAAGGTTGCTGATCCCTGTTCTGTAACTTTCTCACCAGACCTGGTTCCTTCTGATTGCCATTTGTTTGTATCAATGGGTAATGCTCTTTCTGGGCAGTTTGTTTCCTACAAGGATGTTAAAAAATGGGTCGATGAATGGTTTGCAGCAGAAGGGGAGGATTTTTACTAGCATAGTGTTCACAAATTGCCTGAAAGATTAAAAAAATTGTAAAACAAGTAAAGGAACATACTTTAAGTAAAGTTATTTTTATCATTTCTCAGGATTTAACTTTTTTTAATATCCTCATTTCATACTTCTGCACCTGTTATATGTGTGCATTTCAAATTGATTTTTAAAAAAACAACAAAATAGTGTGGCTGAAAAGAATAATTCTAGGATTTAATTGAGCTTCCTGTAATAAATGGTTGATCAGTCAAAAATAATTCCATCTCATGGGAACAGATTAAGATTCTTTTGATTTTAAGTATGAGCTTTTCAGCTCACAGCTGAAAAAAATTAAAATAATGTTTGAAAATTGCTGTAAAGTATCTTAAATGTAATTGACATTTTTGGTTGTGACCAAAAACACCAATTTAAAAGAAACATTGCGTTATGTTAAGGTGAAAATTTAAGAATCCTTCCTTTTTTGTTTTAAACAGAAAAAATAAATTTCGCACACTGATATTATTTTGTGTGAGCAGTGTATTATTTTTCCAGTATCTAAAACTTAAGATGCAGAAACATTTCAAAACAAAGGAAAACATGTTATGAAGAAAATTGATTATTTTGAAATGCTAAAATATCATTGCTTAGTTTTTTTTAAAATGTGGTTTGTTGTAAATAAGGAGAAATGTTTTTACTGTTGTACTTAGGAAAATAATTTTTCTACAGGTAAAAAAAGGAAACTTACAGAGCGGACAATGAAAGCAAAAATAAAAAATCTAAAAGTGAGTTAATTTGCTATATTTCTTCCTTCTTAAAAATGCAATAATATTAATATTGTTTTTAATTTCATTTTAAAATCATTCATATTTTATGTGCACATTTAAAAAAATATGTAAAGACAAACTCTTCGTATATAGTATTTTAATCCAAATTTTTTAGGATTGGAAGTTTTTTTTTCAGTTTTGTTATATATTTGTGTAATTGTACTATATTTGCTTTTTGATACAATATTGCTTTTTTGTATTAATGAAAGGGGTACTTACATTTTATTGCAACCGTATTTGGGTGAAGTTATATGAAATGAAGCATATGGTTGCCATTATTGGCATTGTTGCAATAGTATGTAAGTACCAAAAAAGTTTATAATGTTAATACATTCTAAATTTCAAAATTGAAAGAAATTTATACTTGACTTAAAATGTATCAGTTTGTTGTGTTACAATTTTTTATGAATATTGAATGAATTATTTTGAAATGAAGTACTTTAGTATAAAACATGTTGCTTGTTTGCAACATTTTCCCACTATTTTTAAGACCAAACATGTTTAATAATGCATATAAAGTGACATTTTCTTATATATATATATATATATATATATAAACATTACAAGTTTCTGAAATTGCTACACCTTAAATGATCTTTGTTACTGCTAAAAATATAATATATTAAATGTGACTGACTGTTAAATTTAACTTTGTTTGATTATTTTAGTCATTAAAAATATCAGGTGCTTATTGTAATTTTTAGCAAAAAAAGTTTTTAATTTACTGATTTAATTAACATTTTTATAATCTTTTAGTTAGTATATTTGTTTCTGATTATCAAATAATTTTGCAGAATTCTTAATCTTTCTTTCTTCTCTTAATTCATCCAGAAATCTGTTTCTGCTATAAGTTTGATATTTGGAGTTTACTATTAATAATATCAACATAAGATGATGATACAAATATCCATGTGTAGGAGTTTAGTTTTTCTGCATCTATACAAAAATGAAAATTTTGTTCTTGTGTGCCACAAATACTGAAACATTTTATTTCTAAAATAAAGCGTTCAGTTGTCTTGAACATTCTTGTTTTTTTATTTGAAATTATCTATGTGCTGTGTCTGATATATTAATTTAATATTATAAAGAATTTCTTTTAAAAAACCATATTTAATATGTTAAATTTTTTTATTTGAAAATAAAAAAAATCTGAGAATTTTTTGACTGCAACAAAAACTTATGTTATTTTTTAAGATAATTTTGTGGAAATAAACTTTTTAGTTATGTAAATTTTATCAAATACAAATAATAATCTTCATTTAAGGATATTCTTGCCATGGTGGAACTTTTGAAAATTTTCTTTTGGAATTAGTAGTTCACATGATATTTAAATTTAAAATAAATACAGTTGGACCTCTGTATATAATGAAGTTGCTAAATCCCAGAAAAAAGTTCGTTATATGGAAAATTTGTTATATAGAGGTACTCTATAAACTAAATAAAACAAATTTTAAATTCATAAACACTATATATTAAAAAAAGTAATTCATGCCTTTTTGTAAATTGATATCTATTTTTTATATATCTTACTCATCAAGAAAGAAAAACAGCAAGGAAAACAAGAAAAAAGAATATCGAGGAATACACTGCATTTTCTACATTAAGAAAAAAAAAGTTATATTAAAATTAATGAATTTTAAGGATATTTTCTCTCTGACTTAAAACATACAAATAATTTTAAACATACATTATTTTCTAACTAGAAATTGATGTTTGACTTTTTAAGGACTAGTTCAAGGACACGAGACAACTCCACTGAGGGTGAAAGAGGATATAAAAGATGTGTTTCTAGTGAACTGGACAGTAGGGGCTAAAGGTTGCAAGAATCAAACCACCAGAATTCTATTGCTCTTGGCGAGTTAGGCACCTAAGTGTAAGATTTAAAACCACCTAAAATGTGTCAATAGAGAGAATAACTTTAAATGTCCAGAAATACTTTAAAAATAGGAGGGAAAAAATTGAAGAACTAGAGAAAAAGTTCACTTTATGGAACATTCACTTCGCTTTGGGAGATTATTTTAGGCAGAAAATCAGTTAAATGTTCTTGGTTCCTGGAAAAATTTCGGTATAAAGAAAATTCGCAATTTAAAGGTTCATAATATGGAGGTTCAACTGTATATCAAAACGGAAAAATTTAAAAAGTCTGTATTAATTTTGTTTCAAATTTTGCTAGATGTTATATTTTGTAAATTTTGATAATATTTCCTGAAGTTTTTATGATCTTAAAGTTTTATTTATTGTTTTCTTTGATAGAAGAGGAAGTTGTATATGCTACTAGTTCTAAGGGTAAGAGATTTTTTTTTTATCATATCTTTATTTTAGAGCTTAAATGGAATCAATATTTTGCTTGTCATTTTACTCACATGATATTGTTTTAGTCAATTAGAAAAATCTACACTATTAAATTTCGAAGACTAACAAACGTACATATGTATGTATCTATGTATGTGCATCTATCTTCTCATGAACTGCTTGACACGAAATCTTGCGAAGGTTATCAAAAGGTCGAGAATTATCCGAGGAAGCAGTTTTGACCATTTATTTTCCAATATTGCAATTAGAGGGTATCGCTTCAGAACTGACCACCTGATCAGGCCATTTGCTCATACACCTCACCGCCCAATGGTCATGTATACTGGTATGGGCACAGTAGGCCCTGGTCCTCAAGGGCTGTTGTGCCGCTGAGTTTGAATTTGAAACAGGCTAAATAAATGGATCTCATATAATACTGAAAGTATTACATGAGAATATTATAAGAGAATATATAAAAGTGTTATATATATTCTTTATGTTATTTACATATTTCATATTAATTCTTAAAATAATATACATATATATACATATAATATACATCAATTATGTTCCGTAAATATATGTTACCCATAGTATATGAGTACCTTGTTAAGAAGGTTGATTTACTTCACTATTAACATCACTTTGAATATTAATTGCATTAATACTCTCACCATTATTAATCATTGTGACAAGAGGCTTGTGGCAATTTAAGTATGGTACGTAAACATTGGTAGTAACATGATTTACAAATCGTGAAAATATCGCATCATTGGTTTGTACCATACCTAGTCATCCCCAGTGCACTACAAGAAACAAAATCCAAATTAAGCTCTGATTTTAAAAACTGTACTAATCTCAATCCTTCATCTTTAACTAAATCAATATTGAAATCACCGTCAAGTATGAGTGGATGTACATGATACTTTTTCTTTCTATATTAATGAATTCACTTAGAATTTAAAATAATAAAATTGATTTCGAATCCTCATTATGTACTTTAATTATATAAGGAAAAAAAACTCAAAATGATAGAAATGTTCCAACATTTGGTTCTTTCAATTATTTCTTTCCGTACTTCGTAAATTAAGAGAATGGTTGACAAACAGAAGAAATTTTTATGGAAAAATGGAAATGTATTGCAAGAAACCAATATATTTATTATTTTATGATAATAATTTCTTGGGATTTGGAGTTTTAAATTTGAATATTAATAATCATTTTCCAATTTCTTATGACAACCGCTTGCTTAAAAAATGGCTCTAAAACAAAAAACTAGTTTATTGAAAGTGGCAAAAAAAAAAGATCAAATGTCCTAAAAAAGTCAACTATTAATGGATTTTTTAGAGTAAGTATAAGGCTAAATTTAAAAATAAAGAATAATTATTACTGTTTTAAATAGCAGTTTTAAATTGATCACTTTTTCATTAAAATGTATGCTCAATGAACGGAAAGTAGCGGGGGCCTATTTGGAGTATAGACCCCATTATCTATGGATCTGAAACCAAGTAACATGACCGCTACACAAATAGAGCACGCCTTTTTAGAGGTTGTTACTGGCTTATTAAGTTACCGCTAAAATACTCGATTACCTGCTTTCTTCTGACGGCGATTTGACACGTGTGGAACACAGCATAACACATTTTTGTTAATGCTTGTACAAATTTCACTACTCATAATATTTCCATACCGGGGACTTTATGTGAAAATCAATTCTTAAGGAGCAAACTCCAAAAAGGTACATTTTTGTTTCCAAGGGCTAAAAAATCGCAAAGTGAGTGAGTGAATATTAATATCACAATTTTCAGCTACTTGAGGGCTTTTGACGGCGGACCTCGAAATTTTGAACCATGATCAAGTGACGTGGATGACACTTGAGCTGGCACCCCCTCTCCTAACTACCACACCAATGGGAGGACGTTTAAGCTCTCCACAGATTTAACGTGCATCGAGTGGTACTGGGCTCAAACTCATGGCCAGGCCAGCCAAGATCCTATACCTTGATCACTCGGCTACAGCGGCCTCAATTGTCATCGAATCTAAGGTTCAAGTGAAAATTTCCTGAAATGTCTTGTAGAATAATGGAAGTATGTAATAAATTTAGCTGGGGCGCACATGTAAAATTTAATATGTAAAATCTGATATGTCCCACCCCCCACGTATTTACATCAAAATCAAGAAATCTGTTACATTCTATATAAATGTGCTTATGCAGCATTCATTTGGAAAAAAAATAAAATGTGAGAAAAATCAAATTTGATTAAATAATAAAAACCTTTTTGTAGGTTATTTATTAAAAGTTGTTAATTGTAATCATATCTTTGAATCAATTCAATATATTTATCCAAGCTGAATTTTAGGTATAACTTTCCTCATTTTATTTGCACTTACATGAGTAGAACTATTAAATATGGGTAGAGCTATATTTATCAATGTTTCAAATTTCATGTATTGATGGATGTGTTACTTCATTTATTTTTATTTTTCAGCCCTAGAACTTATGGGGAAAATCGCAAAGCATGTAGATTCAGGTGGCAAGCTCCATGAAGGTATACTTATTTCACATAAATATTTTTGAAATTTTTGATATTGTATAAAATTTTATCACATCTGTACTGGTAGTCATGTGTAATCAAAACTAAAATAACATGTACAAAATATGCTTCACATTTTATTAAAATCTGAATTCATTTTTCATGGTTTTATTTGAAAAATCTCATTTGTCAAAATCGTGAATGTGTAAGTAAATCCTTGATAACTTAGACTGCTATTTCCTAAGTGTGAATAGAAAACTTTCTATATCCTGTTTATTTATTTTTTATAAAACTGTTATAGGAAAAAAAAATCAATGTTTTGCTTGTTATTATAGTAAATAAATAGCATTAATTGGAATAAGTCTATATATCTTTCAGAAAAACGTATTCCTTCATGATGTAATGAACATTAAGCTCATTATATCAGTTGATCGAACAAAAAAATTTAATAATCTGTAATACAAAGCATAAAAATGGTAATAATAGAAAATAAAATAAATAAAAGAAAAGAAATTTCCTCTAATTTCAAATAAACTAGTTAATATATTCCTCTTCAGGATTTTTTAATACCTCTTGAACTATAAATGAACTATGCAGCAAATATCAATTATATGATGTTACGCAAAATAGTAAAGTTTTAAAGCCATTTCACATGCATGGCATGTGCAGCATCCTCTGAACTGATGCTGAAAGCGTATAAATAGAGGGCTGTAGCAGGACCCCTGTTGAAAATAGTTAATGATCATTTGTTGGTGGTGAGCATTTAGTGAGTCCTAAATATGCCTCCTCGATGAAATAAGGAGAAATTCCAACAACTTACAGAGTTTGAACAGGTGAGGATTATCGGCCTTCAAGGAGGATTTTCCTATTGCACAATAGAAATTCACAGTGATGCGAGTTTGGAAGCAGTGGACCGATGAGCACCAAACAATTTGAAAAACTGGCAGTGGGTAAAGTCAGCATGCGATGATCGACACATGCTCCGTATGGTGGTGAAGGACAGTACAGCTTTCTCCAAGCAGTTGGCAGCACGTTGGTCTACTGCTACAGGTGTACTAATGTCGGCTTTGTCAATTTGTCAATGTCTGCTACACCGTGGATTGCGTTCAAGGGTGCCTTTATACAGGATCCCCCTCTCGGCAAACCATCAACGGCTGCGTCTGTAATGGGCTCAAGAGCACAGAGCCTGGCAAGCTGATTGGCACGAAGTTGTCTTTTTCATATGAATCATGCTTAAATTTGTGGGACCATAATGGCCTCATTCGTGTTAGACGCTATGCCAGTGAACGCTGCCTTCCAGAGTGAGTTATCGAACGACTTAGTAGCCTAACACCCAGAGTTATGGTTTGGGGTCCTATTTCATATCATGGACGATCCTATTTGCTACGAATTTAGGGTAATCTCAATAGCATCGGATACGTCCATGAAGTGCTACAGTCATGGTGGAGAGATTCAAGTGTTTGATGAGAAAATTACATTTTCTCCACTTTTGGTTCTACATATCTATGTAAACAAACCTTTTGTCATATGAAAAGTATTTTAAGTTCACAGAGAAGCTGTTAAACAACTGAGTGTTCAAAATAATGTCAAATTGAAAGTATCAGGAGAATCAAACTGTTTCAAAGATTTCCTACTGTGGGGCATCCTGAATCATTGGTACATTGGCTTGGCACACCAAACTTACAAGGTTGCTGATCCCTGTTCTGTAACTTTCTCACCAGACCTGGTTCTTTCTGATTACCATTTGTTTGTATCAATGGGTAATGCTCTTTCTGGGCAGTTTGTTTCTACAAGGATGTTAAAAATGAGATTAGATGAATGGTTTTGCAGCAGAAGGGGAGGATTTTTACTAGCATGGTGTTCACAAATTGCCTGAAAGATTTAAAAATTGTAAAACAAGTAAAGGAACATACTTTAAGTACAGTTATTTTTATCATTTCTCAGGATTTAACTCTTTTTTTTTTTTTAATATCCTCATTTCATACTTCTGCACCTGTTATATGTGTGCATTTCAAATTGATTTTTAAAAAACAACAAAATAGTGTGGCTGAAAAGAATAATTCTAGGATTTAATTGAACTTCCTGTAATAAATGGTAGATCAGTCAAAAATAGTTCCATCTCATGGGAACAGATTAAGATTCTTTTGATTTTAAGTATGAGCTTTTCAGCTCACAGCTGAAAGAAATTAAAATAATGTTTGAAAATTGCTGTAAAGTATCTTAAATGTAATTGACATTTTTGGTTGTGACCGAAAACACCAATTTAAAAGAAACATTGCGTTATGTTAAGGAGAAAATTTAAGAATCCTTCCTTTTTTGTTTTAAACAGAAAATATAAATTTCGCACACTGATATTATTTTGTGTGAGCAGTGTATTATTTTTCCAGTATCTAAAACTTAAGATGTTGAAACATTTCAACCAAAAATAAAGGTTTTGCACGTCGAGGATGTTGTCTTCATTTGGATATTGCTAACAACAATTTGCACTCCATACATCAAGACGTTTTACAATCTATAATAAAAGTTACTGGTTAAATTCATTTGGTAATTAATGTTATGATTAATGTTGTAAACTTTGTTAAATTTTTTTAAATTTATATTAATTAATGCATTAAAATAATGCTTTTGTTGCATAAAATATATTTTTTGTCAATTAAAATTTTTAAAAATAAAATTATTGCATGGTTTTAGAACTGCCATACATGAAGATAGATGTCAATACATAGGTGGTGTGTGAAACCTGGTGAAAGAGTTCAAAAAATTTCATAATTGTTTTTTTATGTTAACCTTGTACTTTTGAAATATTGTTAGGGAGTATTTGCATATGCTGTGCATGTTTCATATGAATAAAAAGATCATTTTAATCTACAGCAGAAGTATCAAAATATTTTTAAAATTTATATTGATTATACTGCATCCATAACACTCTTCTTGTATAAAATATATTTTTTGTCAAGTAAAATTATATGCATGCTCCTAGAACTGCCATACATGAAGATATATATCACTACATAGGTGGTGAAGGTTCAAAAAATTTCATAATTGTTTTTTTATGTTAACCTTGTACTTTTGAAATATTGTTGGGGAGTATTTGCATATGCTGTGCATGTTTCATATGTATAAAAAGATCATTTTAATCTACAGCAGAAGTATCAAAATATTTTTAAAATTTATATTGATTATACTGCATCCATAACACTCTTTTTGTATAAAATATGATTTTTGTCAAGTAAAATTATATGCATGCTCCTAGAACTGCCATACATGAAGATATATATCACTACATAGGTGGTGAAGGTTCAAAAAATTTCATAATTGTTCTTTTTTATGTTAACCTTGTACTTTTGAAATATTGTTGGGGAGTATTTGCATATGCTGTGCATGTTTCATATGTATAAAAAGATCATTTTAATCTACAGCAGAAGTATCAAAATATTTTTAAAATTTATATTGATTATACTGCATCCATAACACTCTTTTTGTATAAAATATATTTTTTGTCAAGTAAAATTATATGCATGTTCCTAGAACTGCCATACATGAAGATAGATGTTAATACATAGGTGGTAAAACTTGGTGAAAGCTCAAAAAATTTCATATATAACTGTCCTTTTTTTTTCAACCTTGTACTTTTGTAATATTGTATTTTTGCATATGCTGTACATGTTTCACATAATGTATAAAAGATCATTTTGATCTACTACAGAAGTATTAAACATCAGTTCTTTGTATTTTAAAATTTCACTTGCCTTGCTCAGAACAAATATATTTAACTTTTATTTTTCGTATTGTTTTGTTTAAGGTTTATTTTATTTGTATAGTATTATGTAAAAAGGGTCTGTGTGAATGTGCTATTGATTAATATACAGCAATGTGTATTTATAGAGTTCAATGTAATTAACTGTAACTGCATTTCAAAATAAAAAATCAACTAGTCTTTACATTTAAAATTGTGTATTCTTGTATGCTCGAAATTATTGAATCCTTTCCTATAAAATTACAATACTTAATGATTTTTTAACCATTTATATAAAATTACATAATGATTTTAATACAAAACATGCGAAATTTCGTATTATATGAATTTTTCCCTTAAATTCTAGGATGTAATTATTTATAATTTGGTAATGAGTAATAAATTAAAAATTACATGATGAATATGAGTAATGAGTTAATATAAGATGTGCTGCATTTCTTAGTATAATATTTATGAATATTTTTTCTATAAAAGTTAATTCCAAAATGTAGACATTTATAGCCTGAGTTCACAAATAAAAATGAATTAAAAAAATAAGTGCATTAAGAAACTTTAAAAAATTACCTGGAAATTACATATGTAAACAAATTTAAAGTTAGCATATCAAATTAACAATTAATTGCAATACTAAGATATTACAAAAAATTAAAACATAGGGACAACTATTTTCAAATGTTGTTAATTGCTTTAGAAAAAAATTTTTTGTTCTTGATTGGGGAGAAATGAATTATAAAAATCCCAAAAACTTCTTAAGAGCTTAAAAAAACAGACTGAATAGCTTAATAAATCAAGATTTCCTTATTGAAACACTAAATAGAATTTATATATAAATTTGCAAAGTAATGATTTAATTGTAATGATTGATAAAAAAAAGTGAATAATCATTATTAATATGACTTTAATTTGAACTTGTGTTCTTAGTCTTTTAGGAATAGCATTAATGATCCCATAAAAGCTGTTACTGTTATCTATTTTTTTTTTCATATTTGAGAATTTTATCATAAATACTTCTTCATATTAAACATAAGAACGTTTAAAATGTACCTCTATTTTGTTTTGATTTTTGAAGCATTATTGAAATTGTTCACATAATATTAATAATTTATTTTTTATTGCTGTGAAAAATAATTTTGATAGTTACGTAAAGTTGGCTTTGTCAGATTCTTTATCATTTTTTAACTGCAAGTTAATATTTTATTATATCAATTATATAACAAAGTCGCTAAATCCCGAAAAAAAGTTCGTTATATGGAAAATTGGTTGTATAAGAGTTTCTTCCTTCAATTTGCTTATAAATCACACAAAACGAATTTTAAATTCTTAAACACTATGTATTAAAAAAAATAATTATTCACACCTTTTTGTAAATTAATACATATTTATTTTATATATCTTACCCATCAAAAAGATAAAAAAAAGAAAAAATCTGCAAGGAAAATTTCTTGAAGCCTTTCCGCTATTCCTGAAGAATTAAATTTTTTTCTTTGATGCTCAAGCACTTATTGACATTTTCGAGCTACAAGAAACGAAATTACTAATACGACTGAGCAAAGCTACAAATGAACGGAGACTAGTTCTAGGACACGTGACAACCCTAGAACAAATGCAAAAAGAGTCGTGAAAGAAAAAAAAAGAAAACTAGCAGCAAGTCTAGTCGAAAGTGTATATATCACCAGGTAGTCCTGTTGCAGCTGTTTTCACCTTCATCCGTAAAGTTTTAGGGCTGTACCCTCCAGAGGCTGCTGCAATCATTGGATCCGATGATGATTGAAAGCCGATTCTCTTAACTGGAGACTTTAATGTTAATTTTGCTTCAGGAGAAGCAAAGCCACTCATTGAATTCTTTCAATGGGCACTGAATTTGACAATGAATACTGATTCTAGAGAAAGAACAGCAAGATATGGAACCACGATTGATGCAGTTTTCTCTCGTTTTCTTGATTGACTACAATTGAGGATTTTTAGATCCTACTTCAGTTACCGCACACCTATTGTGTCTTTCTTGGAAAATGATGATGCATAAAAGTGAATACAAATATTATTTTCTACAATAAATGAAGTTCGAATTTTATTTGATTAAAGTAAGTTCCCCCAGCAGTTTAATATAATTAGATCGATTCCTGCATTTACGGTCAACGTCACCAAAGAAGTTACACTTCGATCGCGTGGCTTTCCACGTTCTTTTTTTTAATATGTGATTTTTGCAAATTTGTTTTGTTTTGTTGGGTTTTTTTGGATTTTGTGATCGTGCAAGTATTTTAATGTTTGCAAACGCTTAATTTCATTAAAATACTTCATACTTTCATATTGAAAAAAAAATCCTTAGTAACTGTTTTTACAGTTAAAAAATTATAAATTAGGGGTATGATTTAGGAATTTTAGAATGATGGTGTAATCGACAATTACGCAAACCCTCTTAACAATGGAAGTATCTCTTTCTTTCTCTCTCTCTCTTTTCCCACTCCAAGAATTGATACTCTTCAATTAGTTCAAAGACCTAGCAGTCTGTCAGATAGACGGATATTACGTATCAGAGAAATAAGGGGGGGGGATACATTATTCCACGAATCATATACCTTACCAAGATGTAAAGCATTGCAAAATGGAACTTACAGTCATTGACTGTGGGCCATTAAATGAAGCAACATTTAAAAGTCAAACAAATAAAACAGTAAAAGTGTGAATGCAGTATTATCTCCTATAGTTCAAAATTTGTTATTGATAGATACGAGTATAAACCCTAAGAGACATCAAACTTATATGGGGGATTTCTTTCCTTCCCATTAACCACTTAACAGTTTCTTTTTTTCTGTCATTTTATATGTCAAAAAAATAAGCGTATTTTTTGTAAACATTTTTAAGATGAAATCAATTATATAAAATCAAATCAGCAGACACAATGTCATAAATATTGAACTTAAAGAATTATGCTAATTTATATTTTCATCGAAAAAACATATTTTTCCTTAAAGTTGGCTTTTTTCCGAAGAAATAAGCCAACTCAAAAGAACACTACAAAAATGTATATTAGTCTTAATATTGTACTTGAAGTTATTCTCTTAAAATTCTGTTTTTGTGAGGTAAATTTTAAAACAGGGAAACAAGCATAGTCCAACATCGCAATCGGGACAAAAATATTCTGGTTTTTTTTTCACCCATTTTCCAAAATTATTTATTTTGGTACAACACACAAAACATTGCCTTGTTGGTCTCTATTTTTCGTCGGTGGGAGGAGTCCCTTCTAAAAAGTTTTCTTCTGTCAATCGTAAGGGTTCTGGTCTTCCTTTTTTCTCATTTACAACCCCATGTCTCTCAATAAAGGGATCTATAATATCAAGACTGAAATTCAAATGAGAGAGATAATATTCCTCCCAGTTTCTGATAAAAAACGAAAGCATCCCGTAATGATGTCTCTAAAAGATGGAAGAATATTTTTTATATTATTTCTTGCCTCTTTTTTTTGGTTATTGGGTAATTTGTGAGATGCTGATCCATTCTATCTACACCACAAGAGAAGTCCGATTACAAACTTTCATTTCTTCTAGAATCATATGCAGAAATTTAAGACTCACTATCTGAGTCAATATCAGAATTACTTTCTGATATGAGCCTCTCATAATTCCTCATTTTTCTTCTATTTTTAAGCTCCAAAATTAAAAGAAATAGTATTCGAAGCTTTCGGTACACCAATTTGGGAAAGAAAATTTCCACCTTATCTAGTCTAAGAGAATGCAGAGTAAAACCTAACACTGATGCAGGTTTATACATTTTTTTGTAATCCTAAATTTACTCGATAATTAGAGACATTTGTTAGAAGCTATACCCACTAAACGGGCAAATCAGAGGATTAGAGTAGAAAAAAGTGAAGCCAGAGCGCTACTCGGGCAAATCAGAGAAATGCCATTTTAAGTGCCCGAGTAGCATTCGGGCCAAACTAGGAAGTGTTTAAATACTATACCTTCTTGAAAAACATTCTTTATTACATTTACATTTAGAGAACACAGAATTTGTAAATGCTCCTATATGTACCCAAAAGTAAGAAATGTCTATTCAGACAACACAATTTCAACACAAAGAACTAAGATGCAATAATTCGGTGGAATGACAAACGAATTGTTTCAATAATCACCAACTTCGAAAAAATAAAAAATGTATCGATAGTAGAATGAACCATATCGGGGATAAAAAAAGGATATCAGAAAACAAGTGACGGTACCAATGTACATCACATCCTATAATAAATATAAAAATGGAATTTTCTTGTTTAATAATCACGCAGCAGTTTATTTTACTTCAATTCGAGAGGGAAAATGGTACTGGCCTCTATTTATAAATACGTTTGAAACAACCAAAATTGCTTCATAGAAGTTCAGTTGGCTATTTAGTGATGACAGTGTAAGTCTGGTTGGTTTTCAAAAGCACAAAACAGTTGCCTATTTGGTATTTTCTATTCTGAGGAAAAAGTTCAGTTGGCTATTTAGTGATGGCAGTCTAAGTCTGGTTGGTTTTCAAAAGCACAAAACAGTTGCCTATATGGTATTTTCTTTTATAAGGAAATCCTCTTACAGAAATATGGATGTTTCAAAGGTTAATATAAAGATTTTCCAAGGTACTTACTGACGAACATATTCCAGGAAACTGGAAGTAAAATGCCAGTTAAAATCCAGAGAAGCAAAACAACATCTGTAAAAAATGTAACGTTGGACTATGTTCAAGACATTTTCTCCTATTCACACTTAAGGTTGTCTTCGCTTAAGGTCAAAGAATAGGCCCTGAATTTGGATTATTTTTTCAAATACAAAAGAACCGAAACATTAATATTATATATTAACCTAACATTAATGTTTCATTATATATATAGCTTCATTATCATATAAAGAGCAGCATATTTTTTAATACTCCTCATTTATATCTGAGTTGGACCATTTTAACAGGTATAAAATGTGCTTCTTCTTTGTCCTTTACCATAATTCTAAAGGAGTTATTCTTTTAAGTGTTCAAATGAAAAAAAAAGTATTTATAGAATATTTTGAAATTTTAAAAACGCTATATTGTGTAAATAAATGTATGAATCATAATGTTGTAAATTTTCATGAAAATTGAGTTAGTTTTCTGTTTGAAAAGGTGATCCGCGTATAGTTCAGGCTCTCGTACATTTGGTGAAGACAGCCTTAAGAAAAAATGAATAACAATGGATTCTACCACAGTCCAACATAAACTAATTAAAAGTTCGTGTACGTTTTCTTTTTTATTTTATGAGTATAGATAGGCTTAAAAGTACATATATATATGTTTATATTTTTAAAAATATTAATTTTTAAGACTTGATACGATAAGTGTTATATAAAATTCTTAAATACACAATAAATTACAATTAAGGATTGCAATACCCGTATATCGGGATACCGAATACCGGTATTTTGAGCCATTTGTAGAATTTCGTAATACCGGTATTCACAAGTTTAAACATCGTTTTTTCGGTATTTACTAAACATTTTTAAAAATTGTCTCCCTTATATGCTCAGGGATTCCCAGCATAGCAAAATAGTATACGTTTTTGTATTTATGTCTTCCTATCGGGCGAAATTAATTAGACTGTGAATACATGATTGCATCGTACAATTAAGAGAAATGATCAAATATGTGAATCATCTAAAGAGGTGGGCTAAAACTATCCTATTACAGCTCAGAGTTGTATCGAAAACCCCATCTGACGAAAAATCGATTTATTTGACGATGAGGGATTTATAGATAAATTGGAAAAAGTACATCGCTCTTTGCTAACAGGACCACCAACTAACATAGATGCCGAAAGAGCGTTTTCGACAGCTGGTAATTTTTCTTTAAAGTGTATTTCTTTGCCCCATCTTTTTTATTTCCAAAACAGTTTGATTATTATATGTATGGAGAACCCTGCATGTACCACTTCCAAATTGTATTACATTTCCAACAAACCTTCTTTAAAACTTTAACAATGGAGACACATACATATACTATTTCAAATTATTATAAGTGCTCAACAATCGATTTTTTTCGCAGAAAAGCATAATGAATTCATTGTTACAGTGCAAACATTATTAAAAGTTAGGTATTGTTTGCTAACAATAAGAGTATAATCTCAGATATAAATTAAAATTTGTGAACTTTGCGTCGAAAAAGATTTACTCTTTCATTTGGAAATATAATCCGGATTTCTGAAATTTTCTTATCTTTTTTCCTTTTGAGTACTCGATTTTGATTTCTAAGCCTTCTGTCATTATAAACTGAATGTTGTGCAGCAAAATAATAGGAAATAATTGTAATTCGTTTTCCCTTTCTTTATCATCAAACTTTAAGTTTTATGTACTTGGAGAATCCATTTCTTCCCAATAGTCAGAAACTTGTGAACTATGTTTTTAAATCAACGAAATACTGTATTGAAACTAACAAGAGACGAAGATCATAAAAAGGAAGAATTAAACTTGTTTTGTTTCTAAGGAAAACTGATCATTCAACCAAAGCTAAATTCAACGAATTAAAAAATGGAGGAAAAGGTATTTTATATGCCCGGCGGCCGCCATCTTGGGTTTTTTTTTTTGCAAAAAATCATTTCTCGCTAAATACAGAGTTTTCCACAACACGACCACGAGTTACCACAACAGAATGATAAGCGCCTTCTTGGCGCCAAATTTGGCATGAAGTTGGCGGTAGAATCTCATCAATATCTATGCGAAACAATCTATTCTCGAATGAAAGAAACCCAGAAAAATGAAGATTCCAAAGAGGAAAAAAAAAAAGGGATGGGAAGATTTTTTTTGCGCATGAAAACGGTTCAATCAAGCAGCAAAAGTCACCAATAGCAGAAAATATTTCAAGAACAGTTCTGAGTTTCGGAGTGGAACAAATGATCCCCTCCAAATCATCTAGAATTAAACCATCTACATCTAAATTCACAAAATCAAGTAAAGAATTCTAAAGATAGAAACAACATTCTAAAAGTAAGCAATCAAACAGGTTTTATTGTAGATGAAGCAGAAAGAATCAAGACTTGCAGAAAGGCAGCAGTGGCAGAATAGAATCAAAGAATTCTTAATTTCGCAATAGAAAAAATGGTTACAGCCAGCTTCTACAATCTAACGCGATCTACTACAATGATCGAAATGTAGTAAAGTGTCTTCAAAACGGGTGAATTCTTACCGTTTCAGTATCAGAAAATCAAACAGATTTTGTTGCAGGGAAAGACAGCTTAATCAACAAACATCACATTCATAAACAAAGAAAAGATACCAAAAAGTATTCTCAACTTTATAGTAGAAGAGCTATTATACTACCAGACCTTAGAATCTTAAATAATCTACTCAAATCACCAAAATCTAGTAAGGAATTTCAAAGAAATGAAGGTTTATTTAACGAAAACACCAAGCAGATTTTGTAGTACAATAATACAGTTCAGCAGCAGAATAGATCACAAGAACTCACAAACTTTCAACAAAAAGAAAAAATGCGCACCGTACTTATAATCTTAGGTAATTCATTCCAGCCACAACGAAATCTAATAGAGAATTTTAAAAGATGGAAAATTATCAGGAAAAAAGAAAAACAGATTTCACACAACAGGACAATGGCTTAGTTAATTTCCATTAAAATACAACCATAGATGTGTGTTTCTAGGTATCGTAGAATTCGTTACACTCTACAACAGAAGAATATATTAGTACACAGAAAAAAAACACACGGAAGAACAATTAAAGAACAAAGAAAGCTGCAGACCAAAGCTCTTCCCGAGATGTCTGGGCCTCAAGAGCAAAGACACAAAGAACCTCTCAATTAAAATGAAAAGAGTTAATAGTCCAGGAAAAAGGTAAAAATAATTGCGAATATATAGTTTAACAAAAAATTTAATATTTCATGTTCTTGTGTGTAAGGGGAGGTGAGTGTGAATGCATGAGTACTAATTTTACGTGCATTTTTCTAGCAGTAAAAATTCAAAATTATAATTTTTAAAATTTTTTAAGATTTCTTAAAATGTTAAGATATTTTTTAAATTTAATTATTATTATTATTGCTTAAAATTTTTTTAATTAATTAATTAATTAATTATCTTTGTGTTTAAGGGTTCACAGTACCTTAAAATAACAAAACATCACGAGTAAAAAAAAAGAAAATTAAATTTTTGGGGGCATTATCCAATTGAAAATTCAAGCTCAAAATTTTAAATTTGACATCCAAATAGCTTTTAAAAATTTTGAAGTTTTTTTTAGTGTTTTTAGGTACTCTAAGCCTCAAATTTCAAAATTTGTATTCTTATCGATGCAAGGGTACTTTCCCCTGAAACTTTTTCCTATTAAATATAGTCTTAAAATGTTTGCAGATGTCTTCATATATGTTCATATATACTTTCAAAAGGGGTTGTTTAACTTACAGGGCTATATAGGGCATTTTATGGACCAAAATAGCGTGAAATTTTGAACACAAACACTTGAGATTATGCGCTCGAGATTTATTAAATAGAAAACTAGTTCAAAAATCGTTGATAGGTGGTATGTTGTATGGGCCATACTGACATGGAATTTGAACAGAAGACATTATAGATCATATGTTCCATGTAGGGATGGCGAAGATATTAAGGTACCCGGCTACTACCAAAAGTTCACTGGTTCCTGCCCCAATGTCACAGAGGAATCATAGTGTTTCCAACTGAATAGCACATAAGTGCTTAAAAGTGGGAAAAAAATGGTACGCTCTTTTGATTTAAGAAATAAAAATTTGTAGTACGACTTCACCGATAGGTAGCACTTAGACACTCATTTAATGTGATTTGTGACAATACAGAATCTTTGCAACATATGTAAACGAAAAACCTGATAAAAAAGTGCAAACACGCAATAAAAAGGTAACTGTATACAGTTTGCTGTTGCATTATGCTAACACTAAAAGACAAAGCATTATCAGTAAAACTTTTTTACCAAAATAAAGAGAACGTTCGTGGCGTTAAAGAGCCTTCATTGGCTGAAAAAAATACCCCGTTGACCAATGATACACACCACTCTATATAACATGAGGAAGAAGTTGAAAAAACTGGACAGTTGTGCATATTTTATCAGGTGGAAGACGCCATGCTGTTAACCCAGCATGCGTAGATGTGAGTGGTAGTCGTGGCAGCATCTGGCCGCTCTCCAGAAGGTGTTTTTAGTCAACAAATTTTTGCGCTATTGACTTGCCTTCTTCAGCTGTTTGGAGAGTAATAAGATGAATCCAGGGTTATCACTCGTATAAAATCCATAGTTTTTATGAGCTTTCCAACAAGGATCCTGGATTTTGACAAATATTTTTACTGTCGTTTTTTACACTAACGAAAGTCAAAGCCTCGGACAATGGATCATTCTGTGGATGGAAGAGGACCCTGTTCAATTGAATGAACGAGTGAACACTCATAACTGCCACATCCGGGCAACAAAAAATCCACATGCTGTTCATCAAGTGCCCAATGTACTGTGCAAAATTACCACATAATGCACTTTCACGGCATTTTTCATTATTTTTTGAATCAATGACTCCTGAAACCTGCTCCGTCATAGGAACTATGGTATTAAGATATATTTTTGATCCTCAATCTTCAGTAACTGAACTGGCTACGAGAAACAATTGGGACAACTACAACATGATCATCAACAACATCGGAGTGGGCAACAGTTGTTACACCAAACTTTCACTGAAGAACGTATAATCAGCCTTTGTTTTCCAACAACTATGCCCCCACGTTAACCTGATATCATTAACTGCGACTTCTGCTCTTGAAAAGGATATGAAAAGGACCAAATCTACTGAGAGTAATCCGCAACATCAACACATCTAAGATTGTATTTTTCGGCCTATTCATGGAATTAGTGAAGAATATACTGTTTTGACATTCATAAGAGTTGTGGAGAACTACACACATCCATTACTACTCATACAGAACATCTATAGAGCTTCTTTGTAACTCTACAACGCCACGTATAAGCAACATTTTGTGCTAATTTTTTTTTAATTTTGTGAATCTTTAGCGTACAGGATCTTAAGTGTCTGCGGTTTCAATTTCTTGCCATTCTAGCCGGTAGGATGTCCTACTCAATCCTCTAAGTTGGAAAGTTTAATTGTAAAAACTTTGTATATTAATAGATAATATTCATATATCTATCGATAGTATTCTTTGTATATTCATATAGATAATTTTTATGGATTACAGTCTAAGGGGGCTCGAGTTATACTTTTAAAAATATTTAAAGTTAATATTTTTAGAATTGTGATGTTTTTTGAAGGGAGGGGGAAGGGAAGGGAGGTTAAGCTTCAAAAATAAGCTCCAAAAACCGGCAAAGAGCCAAACTTTCAAATACAAGCCAGTTTCTTCTCTTGATAATTACAAAAAATATCAATTCAAATAACAAAAAAATTATAAAAAACTAAATTTTTTTAAACGTTAAAAATTTAACTCTTTTTAAAAAAATAAAATAATTATATGTTAATTTGCCTCTTTTTGGAATGAATTTAATTTTATAAATTGCAAAAAAAATAAATTATTAACTACTTTCAAAATTACTATTTTCAATTTTTTTTTAAATAAAGGTACTGTGTTCCCTTAAATGAAATTGTAGTGTTTCACACACACAAATATTTTCACTGGTGTTAAAAACTTCTGCAACGACATAATTCTTAAGCATACATGAATGAAAAAAAAAGATTTGTTGGATCAGTACAATAAACACTGATTTCACCAATGAAATGAAACAAAGTTAATATCAAAAACAAGATGTCATATGTGACGTAAAAGACCTAAAAATACGACTGTCCACACTTACAAGGATGGAAAAAAGGCGTTATGAAAGACATTCCACTGAAAATTCAACTAAGTTCTTTCGTACAATATCGCCAGAGGAAACTATTCGGTCGATTTTACATAAGGAGCAAGCTTGTGGAGGGAGGTCTTGAGAAATGCAGTCTGAGAATTCGAAACTGACAGAAATGTCGCTTTACGAGCTTGGAAAGCCTTCCAAGAGACAGGCACAGCTGTGAGAAAGATTGGTTGTTTCTGACAAAAAAAAAAGGAAGTGTCAATAAATGATCTATATATCGACCTGCAGGCGAAAGTAGGTCTGTTACAGTCAGCGAACAGTGATGCTTATCAACTGTATACGGAAGGGCATGCCCGGGTTTTATCACACCCCCCTAAAAAACGCTGCACATTTTATCCATCCTCAATGCAGCATTCCAATGACATCTGCCATCAACGGTGTCGTTTTGGAAATACGGGGAAACGAAACATCTTTTTGGAATTGCATCCCTTTATAAATTAATGCTACTTTAACGTCACAAACGATTCTCAACATGTCAGTTGCTATGGTCGCTGTTTTAACCAACTAGCCTCAAGGGAAGAGATTGCTACGGTGAACCTGGTATCTAGGTGTGCTTGGTTAGAAAAGCATTACGATGAATGAGACGTTCAGGTTTCGAATTTTTAAACTCAGCATTGTCACCAAAAAAACGCTGATGTCTCCCCAATTTTTCTTTTGCGTCTTTTCCCCAAGGTGATGCATGACTCTTGCTGTTGACAAGCTGTTAGAAAGTTATTGCTGAGATGAGAAACCAATAATTTAAAGTTTCTGATTTAAATGCCCCAGTGAGAAAGAAGATGTATGAAAGTTTTTTGGTATAAAACCACCAAAATTAAAACCCCGGATAGTACCCAAAAAGGGGAAAAGGGGGCTTTTTCATCAAGAATTGGGGAATAAAAGATGTTGAGTTCGGAAAAAATAACCATTCCAGTTACTGAAAAAAAGGTATCTTTGGAAAATAGCATTCCTTTTTTTTGTTCTTTGGAAACAATCATTTTTTTACCCATGCTACTTCGGAAAAAACCTTTTTTTTTTTTCCATTTGTACAGATTGCAAAAGTTTCCATGGGGATTTTTGTAGGGGGAAACAAAACCAGGGGAAAAAAAAGAGAGAAATCGCCGTTGCTTTAAAATTTTATAACATCCCGGTTTTGTGTGTGGGAAAAAGTTTTGTTAGATTCAAGAGTTTTGTTGACACCGTAAAAAAATAAAAGTTAAAAAAAATTTAAAAATAACTTTAAAAAAATATAAATTTTTTTTTTAAAAAAAGCATTCAAAACGAAAAAAGCATTTTTTAAAAAAAAAAACTATAAGTGTGTAAGAATAAAACAAACGGGGCCCTTGTTCCCTTAGGGTATTAATGTTTCCCGGGTCCACATAAAATAAGTATTTCTTCATAGATGGAAAAAATTATGAAAAGGGAATGACCCCTTTTTATTAGACACCAAAAAATTAATAGATGAAAAACATCCCCGGGTTTTTTGTGTGTGTGTGTGAATGTGGGTGGGGGTGGCGGGGGGGGGTGGGGGAATGAAGGGGTGGGGGGGTTTTTTCCGTCGTCAAAAAATAGCAAAAATAAAATGCCGATTTCGGCAAAAAAAAACCCAAAACCAAAAATTGTCCTCGCTTTTTTTTATGAATTTTGTGCGGGAGGTGGGAAAGTGTGTGTTTACGCAAAAATTTGTGTATTTTCATATTTGAATGTGTGTGTGCATGCTTTTGTGTTTGTCGTCAAAAAAATAGTAAAACAAAAAAAAAAACCGATTTCGGCACCAAAAAATTCCCAAAAGTAAAAGCTGTCCTTGTCTTTTTTTTTATGAATTGGGGGGGGAGGTGAATTGTGGGGGTGCATGCTTTTTTTGTCCGTCGTCAAAAAAATAAAACAAAAAAAATTTGGGACCAAAAAAAAAACAACAGTAAAAACTGTCCCCCGCCTTTTTTTTTATGAATGGAGTGGGAGGTGAAGGGGGTGTACATGTTTTTGGTCCGTCGTCAAAAAACAATAGTAAAACAAAAAAAACCGATTTCGGGGACCAAAAAAAAATTTTCCCCCCTTCAAAAATTGTCCTCGTCTTTTTTTTTTATGAATGTGGGTGGGAGTGTGAATGTGTGTGTGTTTACGCAAAAATTTGTGTATTTTCATGTGTGAGTGTGTGTGTGCATGCTTTTGTGTCCGTCGTCAAAAAAATAGCAAAACTAAAAAAGCCGATTTCGGCATCAAAAATTCAATACTAAAAGTTGTCCTCGTCTTTTTTTTTTTTGTATGAATGTGGGTGGGAGTGTGAATGTGTGAGTGAGGTGTCCGTCGTCAAAAAAATATTAAAAAAAAAAAGCCGATTTCGGCACCAAAAAAATCTAAAAGTTGTCCTCTTTTTTTGGGAATGTGGGTGGGAGTGTGAATGTGTGAGTGTGCATGCTTTTGTGTCCGTCGTCAAAAAAATATTAAAAATAAAAAAGCCGATTTCGGCACCAAAAAAATTCAATACTAAAAGTTGTCCTCGTCTATTTTTTTTTTTTTTATGAATGTGGGGGGAGGGAATGTGTGAGGGGCATGCTTTGTGTCCCGTCAAAAAAAATTAAAATAAAAGGATTTCGGCACCAAAAAAATTCAATACTTGTTGTCCTCGCTTTTTTGGAATGTGGGAGGGAGTGCGAATGTGTGAGGGGCATTTTTGGGCCGTCGTCAAAAAAAAAATTAAAAAAAAAAAGGATTTCGGGACCAAAAATTCAATACTAAAAAACTGTCCTCGTTTTTTTTTTTTTAGAATGTGGGTGGGAGTGTGAATGTGTGTGTGTGTTTACGCAAAAATTTGTGTATTTTCATGTGTGAGTGTGTGTGTGCATGCTTTTGTGTCCGTCGTTAAAAAAATAGCAAAATTAAAAAGCCGATTTCGGCATCAAAAATTTAATACTAAAAAATTGTCCCGCTATTTTTTTTTTTTTTATGAATGTGGGGGGGAGTGTGGTGGGAGGTGCATGCGTTTGTGTCCGTCGTCAAAAAATATTAAAAAAAAAAGGATTTTGGGACCAAAAAAAATTTAATACTAAAAAATTTCCCGTCTTTTTTTGTTTTGTTTTTGTTTGAATGTGTGGGGTGTGATGTTTTTTTGTCCGCGTCAAAAAAAAACTAAAAAATAAAAGCCCATTTCGGCATCAAAAATTTAATAGTAAAAGTTTTTCATCGTCTTTTTTTTTGTGTTTGTTGTATGAATGGAGGGGAGGGGAATTTTGTGTGGGCGTTTACGCAAAATTGTGTATTTTCATGTTTGAGGTGGCATGTTTTGTGTCCGTCATCTAGAAAACAAAAAAT
>BMAV01001150.1:0-30231 GCA_019973955.1 Trichonephila inaurata madagascariensis
AGAAAAACAAATCTCAGCAGAATCGAAAAAATTTATGAACATAAAATTCACCCCTGTGATTTTTTTTGAAATACTGCACTTATGGACGTAATCTTTTTTTGCTGATAATCTGTTTGATCTTCTAAGTTATTGGTACAGTTAGTTATGACCCCTCTCTTATATGTGTTTGTTTCTCTTTTGGGGGAAATTTTAAGAATGTATTTCTCTGTTGCTTTTTTTTCATGTAAAAGAATTTTATGATTTTTGGGAAAAACCCAGGGGCATTTTGAAGGTTTACTTGGCCAAGATTTTTTTTTTAGGTATTCTAAAACATATAAATCATACTGAAAAACGTTTTACAAAATTTTTTGATAGCGTAACTATATATTATCATAAAATGAATACTTTTTTAACCAGGAAGTGGTCGCGTGGGACACACAAATCACAAAAATCGTTAATTCGGCAAAACTGTTTATTTGTTCCAAAAAAAAAAATTGAAAAGTCCTTGAAAGTAGGTAAGTTTACTTTCTCTTAGTTAAATTATTCACTGTAATCAAGATTTGTATGTGTACAATAAAAAAATTATAAAAAAAATATTGGGGTGACTAAACCACCGTGACCATAACGCTATATCAGTATGTGTCTGCCCCGGATAAAACATTTTGAATCTTCCCCTTTAAATATTAAAAAAACACTATTATTTTCATTGGGTTTTATAATACTTTTCAATGTTTAACTTTAAATTCAAAATCCTAATTCTGTGAGGCTTAAAATTACACGTTCGCTTAAAACTAATTATAATATGAGCATTCTTTTTTAAAATATCTTTTTAAATTTTTGTAAACATTGCCCCTTTTTGAGTTTACTTTTAACAATTCAGCTATTTATAAAGAATGTTTTGTTTTTAAAAAGAACTCGTTCGAAGAGGGGTACTTCAGAATTTTTTAATGTATTAGTGCTGCACAAGGTATTTTATAACTTTTTTTACTAAATTAAAAAAGTTTTAAATTTGCGACTTTCATGGACTTGTCTTCGAGAAAAGTTTTTTAAAAAGGTTTAAGATTAGAAATTTACACTCTGGGAATTTTCTTTTTGCTAAGATCTATATTTTTGTTTGAAACGACAGCATTTAACAATCTGTTTCAATTTAAAAATTTGAGAAAAAAAAAAAAATATATATTACAAAAGTTACATATATAAAATATAAAATACTTATCTTTTAATTTGTAAGGTTTATAATTAAGATCGTTTTGTAGCGCGTCAAAGTGCTTTTTATTGCATTCAATGCATTGTTTTGTATAAGGGGGGGCCCCAAAAAAATTATGATTGAAAAGGGGTCGGTTTTGAAAGTTTGGGAAACACTGCTGTGAGAGTTCAGAGCTACATACAGGCAAAATATTATTATAATGAAGCATTTTTTACAAAAGGGGAAACCCTTTTGAAAAAATTATTCTAAGTTAATTTTTAAAAAATTTTTTAAATCTTTTTTTTAAAATGTCTAAAACTATTTTATACATGTATTATAATCAAGTGACACTAAATATCATCAAAATTTTACGTTTATGCACTTTTAAAATCACGGTTTGAACTGTCGGTCCAAAACAATCACGAAAATCTTCCAAAAAATTCATTTACAAAAAAGAATATCAATATATTTTTTTAACTTCAAAGTTTTCGTGCACATGCTTTGGATCTCGACGACAGTATTATGCAACATGTAACATGTAACATGTTTTAACATATACTTGGATAAATAATGAAGAAAACATAGATGTTCCAAATTTTCATTGCATTGCTAAATTCAAAAAACAATCCCCATCAATGGATTTATACATAAAAGTAAGGGAGATACGACAACTTATGTCACTTCAGAAATAGATGTAGCATCAAATGCTACTGAATCATTTGAGTTTAATGAGTCATGTATAGGAGAAATTTGTGTAGTGAAATGTAGATCAGAAAATGGACAAATAATTCTAATGTGGTTACTATTTTGTTCAAAATCAAAACGAAAAATATCAATTCATTCACAAAATTTAGATGCCTAAAACGAACCAGTCAACTCTTCAACAAATTACATTTTTTTTAGGGGGATTTTTTAAAGTAGATTTTCAAAAGACAAATAAAAATCTTCAGTAGATTTTTTAAAATCAAAATTCGATTCAATTATGACAAATGATCTAAATGAAAGCACGAAAAAGTACTGAACAACGCTTGACAGAGTTTTGTTTAGATATTTAAAATATTTGAGTTTAAAGTATTTATAACCTATTTTAGCTACCATAAACCTATTGTTCCTTTTTTTAGAATCCAATTAATTCACAAATATGATTGTACATTTCACAATAAATATTATTTTATGGTACAGACATATAAATAAATAATTTTATATGACAATATTAATATATCCCCTTGATTTTATTCACCTAACTAATCTCTGAGTTAACATTACAACATTTGAAGTTATCCCTTCTATTGTGTGATCATAAGTACACACAGCTTTTTTTTAAACTTGCAGTGGATGACACTTCATGTTAATACAGTTTCTTTCAAATATTAATTCATTAATTAAATTAAATTAATTATACCGGTTTTCTACGTCAACTTAGATTCGTCTCCATTGTTGTAACAATGTAACTGTTAAAACAATGACAAAATTTGGCGTCAAAAACTGGTTTCTCAGCCAAACTAGCCAAACAGGGTATGCATTGTTACAACAATGCAGACAAATCATGCTGTTTTTTCAATTCCTACTAATAGTTCACTATCTCCCTATATATATATATATATTGTTACGAATTTTGTGTAAATAATTTGTATTTGAGTGTTTAATGCATTTATATTGCTCTATGTGTTATATATATTTCATGTTAAAATTGTGCTACTCACAAGCAATGCCGCCCCTTACGTTATAATGGCGTTTCAATGAGAACGTGGCGAAATCTTGGCGGTAGAGCCAAGTTGGCATCATTTTTGGTGACCAATTTGGCTACTTTGGCGTCATTGGCGACCATATTGGAGAGTTCTCCACTAGTGTCACGTTTAATGACACGAGCGGTTATATTTCTGGAATTTTCTGTCGCGCCTATAAATAAAGATGCTCGCCGGTACAGCGATGAGTCTTGATTAAATCAGCGAGTAGTGAGGATTGTTTTGACTAGCGATTAGCTCGGCTGTGCTTGTGAATAATCTTTACTTACGTGTAATTTTAAACACTGATTATTGTGTTTGATTGCTGTTGAAGGAGTAAAGACCTTCAGATATTTACCCTGTGAATATTGCTGCTAAATCCTGTATTTAAAGCATTGTATTTTTGATAATAAATTCGCATCGCTCTTAAAGAACTGTTTATTTTTTTTGTGATTATTTTGCATAAAATCATCGAATTCGGATCTACGTAACAATATGTAGCTTGTTCAAATTTTCAATCGCGTTAATAAAATACTTTCTATTCAGCCTTTCAAAGTAGAAATTTACTTAATTTTTTTTTTTATATTACTTGTTTGTGTGTATCGAACTACTTATAAAAGTTCTAAAACTATGTTAGAGAGTAATTTCCTAATTACATTTTATAAAGGTTATATTAAATTTGTTTTTCCTGTACACAAAATCTCCGATAGTTTTTAAACTATCATCATTGTATATCTAGACTAGTTTATCATTAATGATTTATTCTTTATTCTGCATGTGTGGAGTCCCTCAAAACGGAATCTATTTATGAATGCAGTGATCCACACACAGTATGTTCTAGAACAATTATACCTGAAATCCCAGAACTGCTCTTTAATTAGGAGAAACGAGGCAAACATTTATAATAAAGGCTTCGGGCAGATCTGAAACCATGTACGATTAGAGAGGACTTTCTATCTAGGAAAATTTAACGCACAGTTTCTTTTTCTGCAATACTACACTCTTAGAACTGAATTTCATTTCCCACGTAAGATAAGGGTAACTAATTTGTGGGAACGATGTATATAAATAATTTCAAAGGATGCATAAGTAACTGAAAATGGTGTGAGTGATTTTCTCTTTCGACTAATTCTGAATATATCACAATGTACATGTCTAAGAACGCCTAGAAAGATATAATTTAATAAAGGTCAATTACTTATTCAAATCTCTAGAGACAGGGAACTTTAGAGAACGAAAAAACAGTTGAACCAGGAATGTATTTTGTTTAAGTTAGATCCTCTCTACTATTTATGAATCTATAAAAATGTCTTCTTTGAAAATTTATTCAGAAACACTTTTGAAATTACATGACTTTCAAAAAAAAATTAATGCATCTTCTTAATACTTTATTTTATGCCAGTACTGGTAAGAAAAACAATTCTTCTCGTGCATTCCATTATTATGATGTTTATAGCTACATTATTTTATAAAAGAAATTCTTTTAAAAGTATTTCATCATTAGTTATATTAATGATGCTAAATGCGAGTAAAATATTTTTTATCAAATACATTTTGAATGTTTAAGCTAATTTCCAAATCTAGATTTACTATGTGATAATTAGATAAAGTAAGATCCTAGTATGGATTATAAGTTTAGATTACGCCCATGTAAAAATGACTTTATGTTAAAATAATTCGAAAAAAGAAAAAGTAATGCATCTGTAAAAAAATTAACAAGAAAACATTATTCATATTTTAAAGAAAAATTAAATGTTCAAATCGATACATATTCTCTTTTAACAACATAATTATAAGTGGAAGGTAATATGCTCCATTGTTGTGAAATTAATAGGAATAATAGTTTTTAATCAATATAATAACATTTTAAATTCTGTAGTAATTTTAAAAATACTCCCCTTTTTCTACTGTCAAAAGTTCATACCTGAAAAAAATGCTTTTATAAATTATTTTTGATTGAACTGTTAATAAAAAAACAATTCTTCACTTACAAATGGTTATTTATCCAACTAATAGATTTAAGAGTGAAATGAACCATTAGAAAACGAAATGATTCGTAATTTTTTTTTTCAAAATTTTTCGTAATTGATATGCACAACATTAATGAATTATAAGAGTACATTTATGATTTTCCTTTCCCGGGTTAATTGTCCGAGTTATATATATAGGTGGAGAGGGATGGGTGGGCCAATCTCTCAGAACCCAATGACCAGTATTTCTCAATAGGTGATAGATCTGAAGAACATGCAAGCCAGGGGAAATTATCAAATACCCTGTATGTAGAATAAGATTATAATACAAAGTACAACGTGTGATCTTACATTATCTTGTTGGAAGATGGCGTTCGGCAGGCTTCGACAATAGACCACACCCATCGGCCGTAAGATGTCAGAAATGTACCGATCTGGATTCAAATTACCTTCGATCCTAAGTAAATAAATGCCTGTCGTATAAATACGTGTCCAATGGTTTTCCAAAGCCTCACACCAGATACACGGCCCCTATGCTGAAATCCAAGACAAGCTGGTGACGAGCGATCTCCGCGAAGCCTCTAGACTCGAGACCATCAGAATACTGTAAGCAGAACCGGGACTCCTCTAAAAAGATGACATTGTGTCACTCCTGTATCCAGCTTTGTTGTTTGGTAAGCCAGAGTCGCCGTTTTTCTCTATGCTTGATTGTCTTGGGAAGCCGAAGTAATGGTCACCGTTCTGAGAGTCCACGCTGTTGCAAACGTCGTCGTATCGTACGTGTGGACAATGAGAGTGCTGCAAACATGCCAGTTTCTAGACTGTTGGTCCGTGATTTGGCTGTACGATTTTGCATGGCCGTCCTCACAATATGTCTGTTCTATCTTTCGTTATTCATGGGAGGGCGTGAAGATCCTGCATGCCATTCAGTATGACCATCAGTAACCTATTGATTCCTCCATATTCGACAGCGGTTGGATTTCGACCAGTGCGAAGTTCTGTATCGCAAAACGATAATCCACACTCTCGATAGGCTACGAACCAGCCTCTATCGAATTCCGCATTTTGCCTGTAAGTATTTCTTCTTACCTGAGGCATAACACGATATATTTTGAGGAAACTCCCACCTAACAAAGCGTTTTCCATGTTAGAAATACACTACACAATTTTTTCTTTTATGCGGGGCTTCAGGTGTCGTTTCTCCTTTCTGCGTAATCTAAACATTCTACAATACTAATTGTAGCCATATCTTAACCCCTCTCCTTTCCTTTATCTGATAGGGGTTGCGGTAGCCCAGTGGTCAAGGTATCGGATCATGGCAGGCATGTCATGAGTTCGAGCCTAGCACCACTAAAGACCCGCCGTGTAGGGCAGTGATGCACGTTAAATCTGTCGAGAGCTGAAACGTCCTCCCGTTGGTGTGGTGTGGTAGTTAGGAGAGGGGAGTTCCAGTTCAGGTGTCGTCCACGTCACTTGACTGTGGTTCAAAATTACGTGGTCCGTCGCCAAAAGCCCTCGTGTAGCTGAACAATGCGACGTTAATATTCACTCATTCCTTTATCTGATTTGACGCTTTTTAGATTATTCCTTCCTAGCATTGCAAATGTAATGACCAGCAGTGTATATTTATTATGCAAAATATTTCGTTTAGTTTCCCTGATAGATAAGAGAAACTAACTCTATATAATTATTTATACAAAAACTATATAGATTATTATAAATTCATAGATTTTATCTGAAATAAAAGAAAAAAATACATAGAGAAAGAGAGGGAGAATTTAGTTTTCTTGTCATCATATTTAAATAGTACAGAATTAACTCTTGTCTAACTAATTCTTAAATGACTTTTAAAAGTCAGATAATGTTCAAATTTGAATAATTTATCAAAAGGTTTCAAGAAGTCTTATGCAAATCTTCTCCAGCTATCTTCTTAAAATTTTGTTCAAACTTCCTTGAACAATTTTAAAATTAATGAAGATGTTTTCCAAAGTTTGTGTTAAAGTCCTTTCACTAATTTTCTAAGTTTTTAAAAGTCTTTATATTGTTTTTGAGTTAATAGGATTGTACTACGAACTTTTACTCTGAATAAATTGAAAAGAATAAAAAACTTACTCTTAAAAATGGCTTGTAAAATGAAAGTACTCAAGGAAGGACAAGAGTTAGCAATTTTTATTTGTGCCTAGGCCATTGTATTAGATTTTTTTTTACATATAAATTATCTCTCTCACATCTCGGATCTCTTTATTGCAAGAATCTTTAAAATGTGCCCACATACATCTATCAGTTTTGGTACAAATAAATCATTGAAGTCTTTGTTCTGAGTGTGGGGAAAAGTTTCATGGCAAATATAATTAACAGCCAAACACATCATTTATTCCTTTGTTCATTTAATTGCTTTGTAAATTCATCAAATGTAAGCAAACGCATTGTAGTTATTAGGAACAAAACAGCACTGCTCACGTTTGTGCGGATTTAAGAAGAAAGCATTTTTTTAAATTTTTAATTTAAAAGTCTCATTTAATTTGAAGTTCATTATAACTATAGAAATATTAAAAATAATACATATTAAAATGAATGTTTTATATTGTTATCCGATTGTTATATTATTGTTGCGTGCTATTGAATATATAATTAAATATGTTATTATAAGAAGTACAAAAAAACATTTTCGTGGACTATTCATTTTTTTGGAAATAATTATTTTGTTTTAAAAAATTCATAATCCATGGTTTCATTCATTGGACATATTCAAATACCTTATACGATTAGCCTTTTGGTTAAATAATGCTTTTAATGCGGGTATAAAATAAATTAAAAGCTGATTTGATCCGTTGTTAACTAATTTTGGAAAATGATCCAAACAGACCTTGTAATGTTGAACCATGGACAAGAGGCGGATACCAACAGTGAAAATTGATTCGTCTTTTGAGTTTATGAAGTGATCAACTTATTTTCTTACTTAAACTACTGTTCAGGAAGTATGTAGAAGAGAGGTCATTATGGTTGTGACGGCTCTATCAGCGTCCTTCCAAAGAACAAGTCCTTTCGGGAAATTTTTGTATTTTGAAACTATTTTATTTCCAACGAGTCCTCTCTGAAGAAGAGAACGCGATTATTTAAATTAAGTCTACTATATATAGTCCAGGCTTTCAAGCTATAGAAGGAGAAATTGATAGAGATAGAACAGATTACTAGTAGATCCGATATTAATAAAACTGAAAGTGTTGGGCAAGTATTTGCTAATTGTAATTATTAAAGTGACGATTGATCACTAAAGATTAACTAGAGATTAGATAACTTCGAACCTAAAGTAAGTGTACTGTTATTCAAAGTCTTCTCATACTTTGCGTACCTCGTTATTTATCTATGTATTGCTTTAATTAGGCTCATTTCTTATTTAAGATTGCTTGAACTTGCGTTGTTGATTGTGTGACAAATAAATTGAGTATTTTGGATATGGCTAGTCTTCCTTCCCTTCCTTTCACATCTCTAGGCATGAATGAGAGAACCTCACATGCTAGTCCGAATTTGTTATGTCAAACCTTCCCAGATAATTATTATGAACGTGACTTTTACAAGTTTTACAGCATGGAGCCTTGTAAATTATCGGTACATTTCATGAAGTGCAAACCTTTTCCAGTAAATATATATTTTTCTGAATCTGTTGTAGAAATTTTGCATTCGTCAAATACATTTACACCGTTCGTAACACACATGCACAGAACACTCTTTATACCTCACCAGAGGCACTGCAAACTTCTTTTGTTGCAAATAATTCATTTCGACTTTGTTAATGTTGCATTGTTGGGGGTCCAATGGTTTTTCCAAAATATACTGCTAAAAAAATTAGGGGAGCAAGCATAAAAATGAAGAAATCATTACGAGACAGCCATACACGGGCATAAAATTTAAAATACAGGTATAACAAAACGCAATACAGAAAAAAGAAGATAACAGCAATTGTATGGGAGCGTTAAAGTCTTTGGAATGGTACAAAGAACAAGAAATGATGCTTCTGAGCACCAATGTGGTTACATGTAAATGACAAAAAACTGATTTTTTGAAAATGATACAGAAAGTTTAATATGGTTTGTAATCCCCTTAAACTCCTAAGACTGCTGCACACATTTTTAACATGGATACGATCAAGTTAACGGTGAGACTTTGTCGAATACTGTTCCACTCTTGATGAAGGGCGATCTCAGTCTCGGATAGTAACAAGAGGTCTTGGTCATGCAGAAATGCGTCCTCCGAGAGTGTTCTAACTATAATGGATCGGATTGAGACAGGAAAGCATGCTAGCCACTCCATACGCTGTATTGTTTCAGCTTAAAGCAAGTACTCCAAAAGAAGAGCTGTATGAAGTCTGGCATTATCCTACATTAGAAGAGAATACTCACCAATGACTAAAACGTAAGGTACAACTTGGGGTCTCAGAATCTCATATGCATGCCTTAGAGACGTTAAATTTCTATTACGAATGATGTGTGTATCAGTATGTCTGCCTATTCCAGACCATACTATTAAACTATTTCGTCTTTAATGTCATGTTTCCTTAATGAACATAAGGTAATACCGAGTACTCTTTTCTCGCCATACTAAAACACGTCTGATGTCACACTCCAAGCTAAATAGGAACTGGTCTGTAAACAGCAATCCAATCTTATCAAAAAGGCATCCTCCCGCATGAAGCCTTTTTTTCGGATTCTTTGGTGTGAGACCCTCCGATCTGTTGAGAAAAAAAACTATTCTTGATTTTACGTCTATTAGGATATCTTGTATCGAAAAACTGTTAATAGGATATATCAAGTATTATTTGCTGTGGTAGCGCGAGGACGACGTCAAACATGCCTTGTTTCCTGGAATCGATTGCTATTACACTCCTTGCCAGTCAAGCAGTGTCCACTACACAATTCTTATAGTTTGTCCTGATTCCAGTCTCTTGATAATACACCAAGTCATGGTGTTCGGTAGATTATGTTGTCTTGAGAGTTTACAGTCATCTTTACTCAAAACAACAGCCGAGAAGAAGAATTTCACCACGAGACAACGAAAAACAACGCCGTCTAAGATCCTCCTTCTGATTTTTAAGACTATACATGTTTTGTGTTTTCCGTTAGTTATCATATGAAATATTTGTGTAATTTCGTTAAATCCATGTGCTTTTTTTAGCAGTGAATATATACATTTTTCATCCTTCTTCACGAATTTCCACGAGAGGGTTTCCATGTTTCTTGTTTAGCAAATTCATGCACTTTAAAGCAGGCTAATCTTAATATCTCTGGCACATCCCGAGTGTCACTGCTGTGAACAATAATCTTTCTGTATTTTGAATTTTTGCAACCACGAGTAAATGATTCGAAATCCCATTTGGGGTACTATTTGTGCAAGAAATATTTTATGCAATTCAGCTACCTCTTCACCAAGCAATACTTCACGTTTCATGCTTAATCTTAAGTGGAAGCTGCTAGATCTCCTTTGAAGTGAAGTAGACCTGGATCTTCATCATCAAAATTACTGAATTCAAAACTTCGAAACCAAAATTCGCATGTGCTTCTCGTTATAGTTTTCTACCCAAGAAAAGAACAGATTGATTGAAATGTTTTGGGACTATGAATAAATCATATATATGACATATATATGAATAAATCATATATGACATATATATGAATAAATCATATGACTTATCATATGATGTCTTATACAATTTTAACTTTATTTTCCATTCTCTTCCTTCCTGCGTTGTTGAGAACTCTGAACCGGTTCCTATCACGGCACGAACATGTTGTACCGATTCATACGCTATTTTGTAGTAGACGTTCACACAAAACTTGCTAGATAACTTCTTACTATTCTTAATACTTCTTTCATGTTATTTTAATTTTACGGATAATTTTTAATTGTTCCAAGAAAAGATTTTGAGTTTTAGCAAACGATAGTATGATTCATATTATGCTTCCTATTAGCAACTGTTATAAACGTGAAAGCAAAATACTTTGTTGTTGGAAAAAGTAAATAAAAAGTATTGAGGGTATTTATTAGTTTTTGTGATTTTTTATTTTTTTGCATATGCCAGTATATACATATTTTTACGTAGATCTGGGGGTTCTAGGGTTTTATGCAAATCAGTCGCAAGGAACAAGACAGTTCTTTAAGAGCGATGAGAATTTATTTTGAAAATCCAATCCTTGAAATACAGGACTCAGCAGCAATATTCGCAGAATAAATCTCAGAAGGTCTTCACACCTTCAATGGCACTCAGACACAACTAACCGTGTCTAAAATGCACGTATATAAATGATTATTAACAACCAATTTATCGTTCAACAGCCGAACAATCAATGCAATACTAACTGATCGCTTGTCAAAACCAGATAGGATAGAACAGTTTTTGGAGTGCCTGCTTCCCGCAAGGAATCTTAAACTCCTGCCATGGAAAAGTTAAAACCAGACTGACTGACTTTCAGCGAGTATCTATCTATTTTATATCCCTCGCGGATAATTCTAGAAAGACCCGCTTGCGTCATAGATCTTGAAATTAGTAAATTTCTCTACTAATTTCTAGAAGAATCCAGAGGGTTCCGAACTCACCAAAAATGATAGCCAACATGATCGCCAAGTCGCAAAAGTCGCCAAAAATTATGCCAACTTGTCTCTGTCGCCATTATTTCGCCAAGTTCTCATTGAATCATCATTATAACTTAAAGAGGACAGCGTTGCTTGTGAATATTACAATTTTAAAGAAAATTAAAGCTAATTTAGAGTAAGATATAAAGGCATTACACATCCAAATACAAATTATTTACACTATTTTACACAAAATTCGTAACAATATATTATAAAAATAATATCGAGTTGTGTTTGGGATAATATTTTAGAAGACATGAATATTCTCTTGAGATTCATTTTTGGAGAATTAGCCTTCTGAACTAATTATATTGCTTTTATAAGATCTTCGATATCCTAGATAAAAACAACAAATGTTTCAAATATTCACACATATTTTCCTCAATATTAATTAAAAGATATTCTTTGGAAGTTGATTACATCTCTGATCAAAGAAGTTTCTTACTCATAAAACTTAAAATATATTCTCAGGAGCTGCGATAGCCCAGTGGTCAAGGTATCGGATCATGACAGGCATGTCACGAGTTCAAGACCAGTACCACTAAAGACCCATCATGTAGGGCAGCAATGCCCGTTAAATCTGTTGAGAGCTGAAACGTCCTCCCGTTAGTGTGGTGTGGTAGTTAGAAGGGGGTGGCCCAGTTGATGGAGCCCAATACTTGAAAATGGTTAAAAAAAGGGCCGGCGCCAAAAGCCCTCATGGGGGGCAGTGCGACGTTAATATTCACTCACTCACTAGAATATATTTTCATATTTTAAATAAGGTTTATAAATGTTCTTTCACAGAATGTGGTTTGTTAAGATTTATTTTTTAGTATAGTGCGCATAGGTGTTTTGAAATAATTTTTGATAAAATTCCTGCCCTAAATTAGGCATGTGATGGTGTGGCTGTCAACAGCTAGTCCCCAAAGTAATTTCTCTACTAGAACAGTACATAATCAAAACAAAAGATTTGAATACATAAGTACTTTCATAATTCTTTAACTAGAATGAACTCTTTTATTTGTAAAAATATGTCAGTTTGGATCACATCATGTCGTGCAACCACTATTTGTTTTTAAACATTTTTGTTTGCTCATTTATTATATAGTAATATAATGTTTTTCAGAAAGTTTTTATCAAGACACTATAAGTTTTGCACAAATAATAAATCTAATTTATGAGATATTTTATTATATTCATTGATAAAGCATTACGGGGAAGTTTCGACGATAACCTTCCCCCTTTTAAAACACAAAAAATATCAAAAATTTAGGGTGGGGTTATACGATGGGTAAAAAAAACCCCAAAACTTTAAAAATAAAAAAAAAAAAAAAATGAACATTAAAAAAAATTTAGGCTTTACCCCAACGAAATACTGTTTTTTTAAAAAAGGGGTTGATTTTCCCCTTATAATTTAAAGGGGGTTTGGGGTTTTATTGGAAATTTTCCTGATCTAAAAATTACCCTTTTTTTTATCAAAGGGGGTATCTATTTTTTACCTCATGTAAATGACTTCAAATCATATGAGCACTGCGCAAGTACATTTCAGGTTTCCCTGGAAAAAAAAAGGGGTGCGGGGTTTTTAAAAGTAAATACCTAAAATTAAAATTTTTTTAGTTTTAAAAAGGGTATAGGTACGTTATATGGTCGTGTGCAATTTTCCCCCGGATTTTGGGGTATGTATATATTAAAGGGTTAAAAACCCCACACATATATTTTTGCGACCCTTTTTTTAAAAAATTTGAAACACTTTTCTAATTTGCTCTCTTTCTTTGTCAGTAAAATAAATTTTTAATTCTTTGTGCATGCATCCCTGCGCTTAAATGTATGTCTTTTCTACATTATGTCTCATTTTTTATGTATCCATAATTTTGATACCGTAATAAACCCTATATAACATAAATATATTTGCTACATTTTAAATAGTTGACAAAGACAGAAAATTTATATATAAATTTTAATTAAATTACTGCCTTTCTCCTCTTAACTCTTGTAAAAATAATAAAGGGATTCTTCACTATAAATTTTCAAATAGTTTAATGTGAATTCTTTAAATTCAACATTCTTCTGAAAACTTCTGGTCAAAAGATATAATTAAATGGCTTGGGTTTCTGAAAACAACTAAACTTTTTAAAAAAATAGACATACTTTTTTAAGTTTTAAAAAAATTTTAAATTGGGGAAAAAAAATTGGTTAAGGGCATTTTTAAATAAAAATTCTCGGGGCTAGTTTTTTTTCTTCTTTCCCAATTTAAAAACAAATAGTTAATTTTAAAACAGTGAGTAAATGTAGTTAGAGAAACATTTATTTGGTGGGAAATTCCTTAAGCTAAAATTATATTCAAAACTTGATTTGGTCAAAATATCAGCGTCAAAACAATTTATATGAATGCAGTCTGATGTTCTGTTTCTTTCTCGTAAATTGAATAACATATAAAGAAGATACATTTGTGTAAAAAATAAGATTTTTTAAGTAACTACCGAGCGAAGTTATATACTGATACATTTTATCAAATATTCAAGACAGCCCATTATTTATTTTACTCATTTATTTTTAGCAAAATAACAGGACCCATTGATTAGAAAAAAACACAAAAAAAAAGCACTGAAAGATTTTCGAGTTTTAAAAAAAACAAGAAACATTATAATCATTTTATTAATTTTGGAGCCAGTTTTTTGTTTATTTGTAATTTTTTGCAGTATGTTATTCAAAGCTAATTTTTGTATTTTTCAATACATTCTTTTTTTTTCTTGTTAAAAATGAAAAGTTAATTCAGAAACCTCACATTATTAGTTCACATATATTTTTGTGAAGTGAAATAACACTCCCCCCGGACTGTTTTTTTATTTTTGAAGCTATAGGAAAAGGAAAAATTTTTAACTCAAAACAAAATGTTCAGGGTTTAAAACTGAGAAACTCTACATATTTATGAATTAAGTTAATTTAATGTTTATATTACAACGTTATATAAAATAAAAAATTGGGTTTTTTTTCTTGAATAATGAAGCAGTTCGACTCTTATTCTCTCTTATGTAATACCTACCGTTAGGCATACGAATCTCTGAGACCCATAGAAAAAATAATGATTGAAAAATTTGCACATGGGTTTTTTTCCCATAATTCACAAAAAAATCATCAGAGACATGAAATTCAAATGAGGGAGTATTATTACGTAAAGGATGACGAAAGCATCGGCGCTAAAAAAGGAATACAACGCATACGGTAGGGAATCAAAAAAAAACAAGCTTTATTGAACACATAGTATGTGACTCATGATTGCTATCCAACAGGAAGAACAACAAGCAGATGCCCTTTAATGGTATTCCCTCCCCTTACTACAATGGTTGCTTTGCCCGTCTCCGCATACCAGAACCAGCTGGTGCAAAATTTCTTGAGGTAGGGTGCCCACCTCAATCAACATCTGTTTGGTTTTCGTATCCGGATGATGGAGCGTGAGCAATAGCCCCCCAAAGCACCCACACATGTTTGAGGGATTTAAATCTGGGGAGTACGCTGGTCAATCCATTCGTGTGATATCTTCACTTTCCAGCGCCCTCAACAGCAAGAGTGCGATGTGGCAGTGCATTCCATCCATAAAAATGAAGTCTGGGGCCAATGGCCCCTTAAAAAGTCAGATGGGGAAAAAGTACCTCCTCACAATAGCGATCCCCGGTTCAGACCCTCGTCGAAAAGGGGAAGCTCAGTTCCCCCGTTCAGCATAATGCCCCCCAGACAAGAACTCCGGGACCACCGTAACGATGTTTTTCCTTTGATGTTGGGATAAAACCGGGCCCCGATCTCTCCAAATAAAAAACGTGTTGAGAACGCTTCTGGTACTGAACCGACTTCACCCGAAAGAAACCGACCCCATTGATCAGTTGCCCAGTTTTGTGCTCTCTCCCCCTGAAAACGGTGGCTTCTTTCCCTCTTTCAAGGGGAGGAGCCCCAGAGGGGGTGAACAGGCCCCGTGAAGGCGTCGACCACAGTAAACCGCTACCGCGACCTGTTGCTGTACAAGTTTCGGGAGCAATGGCGTGGCTGACTGCGTCGAAATTTTTTCGCCTGCGGATGATTTGGTCATCCCCTGAGTTGTCCGCGGGGGGCCCAAACCCCAAACCCTTCTAACAGCTGCCCTTTGGTTTGGGGAACGTTTTCCCAAGCGCGCGAAACGGCATTTTTGTTATTCCGAACTCTGCAGCTACACGGTGACAGTACGCCCCTCCTCCAGTTTTCAATCATTCTTCCACGTGAAGTCTCCAGATGATTTCTTCGCCTATTTTACGAACGCTCACTGGCACGACGAATATGTTGAATTGCGTTCCCCTCCTTCATTTCATTTACTGTTGAGGCGCGCCCGGGCATCACGCTTTTTGCGTACGCTCACATTTTTTTAAAGTTTTGTTCCATATATTTGCATGGGCCTGACGTTTCTACTGACTTACGTGTTCCCCACTGGATTCCAGACCTCCCTTTTCTGAAATTTTCCCTTTGGCTATCTGCAAAATTTTTTACATTTTTTTTAAATTTTTTGCACACCAGTGAAATTTTTGATGTCGTTTCCCCCAAGATGAGCAGAAAGGGGGCCCCTTTTTAATCTGTCTTTCATCCCGAACTAGGGCTGAGTGCTAAAGTACGGGGGTCGCCCCACTTACTTTTTTGGGTGGCAGGACCCCTTTTTAATCTGATGGGTCAGGCGGGGCCCCGAAAACGTATTTTTTAATGTCTTTTCAATTTTTCTTTAAAAGGGGATGGTGGACTTTCAAAACGAAAAAAATTGGGTTTGGGTGTTTTTTGTACAATAATAATTTTTCCCTTATATTTCATGAAAAATTCCGTAAAAATATTTTGTCATTTGGGAATAAAAATTTTACTGAATTTTTTTTTTATATTATTCAAATAATTTTTTTTAAAATGCACTTTTCTTACTTCGTAATTTTTCCCTTTTCATTGAAACCAAAATTCCCCCTTGCATTTTCTTTTTAAAATTATCTCTTTAAATTTTTTCACAACTTATGAAAGTTTGATATAATTCAAAAATTTTTTGCATTAGTTTTCTAAAATAATTAAACGGATCGTTTTTTTGTGTTTTTTTCGGAATACCTTGAATGGGTGATAAATTTTTTAAAATATTTCATATAGTCCAGAAAATTGATCTTTTTTATCAAATTTTTTTTAAAATTTTTTAAAAATCCATGCACAGATATATTTTTTTGGGATTTCATCTGTAAAAAAAAAAAAAATTATGTACATATTTTTAAAAACTAATGCGAAAGGGAGTTTTTTTAAAAAAAGGGTTTTAAAAAAGTTTTTTTTTTAAAAAAATCATTTTTTAATATTTTTTAAAAAAATATATATATTTAAAATTCTGAAACATAAAAAATCACATTTCCCAATTTATTTTCACCCAATTAAGCTACTTTTAAGGTATTGGGATTTAATGGTCCACCGTCCCCTTAAATTTGTTTTTTCTGTAATGTTGAGTGTAGTTTTCAGTTTTATACTAAAATAACTCGAAACAAGTGTTTTGCAATACCTTTAAGATGGGTTTTTCTGCTGGGAATTGAGGTGCATCTGTAGTATGCCGCCTGAAGACGGAACGAGAGTAACACTTACATACCACGTTCATTATGACTCAAGATTGAAAAAATATCTGATATACAACGCCCCCCCAAGAAAAAAACCCAAACCGAAAAATTTTCCCAACTTTTTTTTTTGTTTTATTTTTTAAATTTTTCCCAAATATATGAATTCATAAGTGAACCTACTCTGTTTTACTTTGTTGGGTCATATTCCTATTTTTTCCTCCCTCCTTTTTTAAAACATATGATTCTGTAGCTTTTTTATTAATTCCGATTCTCAAATTAGGGCACGCCCCCTTTAAGGGGGGATAAAATCCCCCAAAGGGGGGGGGCTTTGGGAAAAATTGAAAACGAAAAAATTTATTCCCAAAAATTAAATTTCGAAAGTACGCAAAAAAAAAATACTTTCTGGCATAATAAAAATTTAAAATACACCCCAAAAATTTAACCGGGTATAATACACTTAAAAAAATATTTGTACTGTACAAAAAGCATTTTATGGGTTAATTTAACAAATACCAAGTTAAAATTAGGTTTTATAACTACCGGCCCCATGGGTTTTTAAACACTTATCTTTATTTGTCGGTTTAAAATTACTTTTTGTTAACCCGCCGATTAAAAATTGCTGTTCCTCCCCGGTTTTTTTCCACGGGAGACCCCCGTATTTTGGGAAAGTTTTTTGGGGGGGGGAAAAAAGAAATAAGTAAAAAAACCTCTGAAAATAAATAAATCCTTTGGGAAGGGGTGGATAGCCTTATGGAAAGCGGTGCCCAGAAAAAATCGTACCGGAAAAAACCCCAATTTCGTCCCGAAAAATTTAAAGTTTTTGGGTGAGCGGGAAAAGTTTTTTATCGGTGGAACATAAGAAGTTAAAAAATTTTATTGTAGCTTTTGGGGTAAAATTATTATATTATTGAAATTTAATACAAGTTATTGTATGAAGGGGGGGGGGCGATGAAAAAGGGTGATTTTAATATTGGGGGCGGGTATTGGTTTGAGGGAAAAAAATGATTTTTAACGCTAACACCCCCAAGAAAGCTTGGTTAAGGGGATAGATGCCTTAATCTATTAAACAATTTCTTTAATTAACAATCCATTACTTTGAAACGTGTAATGCTTTTAGACAAATATAAAAAAATTTAAAAGTTTCCTTGAAACTGGATTAAAAGTTATGTCAACAATTTAGATATAACATTACACTTAAATGTCAAATACCATCTATGAAATTATTGAATTATCTTCAAACATAAGGGAATTGGGTTAAAAATGGAAGATGCTGAACCTTTGGGTGGGAAAAGGGAAAAAGCCCCCAAAGGGATGGTTAAAATAAGTATGCCCTATTAAATTTTACTAGATCATTTAAATGTTTCAAGGTATCCGACTACGTTCGAAACCATGATTTTAAAAAAGGGATAAATGGATAAATTTTATAATATTTTTGTGTACTTTGATTAGAATACATTATACAAAATTTGGTTTTTAAAGGGCATTTTGACAAAAAAAAAATTTAAATATAATATTTTTTGGGTAAAAAAATTAATTTTGGGAAAAATCTTTTTTTAAAAAATATTTCCCTTTTTTAAAAAAAAAGCTTTTAAAATAATAACCCCTCTTATATAAAGTAAAGACTTCCAGAAAAGTCTGAAACTAGATTTTAAAAAACTCCACTTTATTTTCAGAGTTACCACCCCTTGGGAAAAAATTTTCGGCGTTTTTTTAAAATTGCCCCCTCTGTAGTCATAAAACATGAATAAACCCACTTCTAAGTTATATATTTAAAAAATTCTAGTTGAGCCTCTGTATAGAGGTCTGAACTATATACAAGCAAAATATTTTTGTAATAGATATATTTTTCACAAAAGGAGAATATTTTGAAACTGAGTCATTCTATGTTCATTTTTTGTCAAAATATTGTACTTAAATAACGTTTTATTGTAATAATATTCTTAAAACAATTTTAAATATATTTTCTAATCTAAGTGACACTAAATATCATACATATTATCCATTTATATGCTTTTTTAAAATCACGGTTCCGAAAGCAGTCGGATACCTTAAAAGGTTAAAATACTAGGTTATATTGATTTTATTAGATATGCGTAATGTATATTTTTAGGAAAATATAATTCATAGTGGTTTATGTTATCTAGATTCAGTGCATTTATGTATGTTTTGCCAAAAATTGGAATTTTCTTGCAGAAATGTGATTTTGAATCATGACTTAGAAAATTTTTAAAAAATGATTACCAGTTTTCAAAAGAAATCTCACCCTCTTTTCCCTATTTTTAAATAAAGAGCGAAAAGAAACAATACAGCGGACAGAAATAATAAATGAAAAAATGATATCTCATATTTGGAAATACACGAAGCAAAAAAAATTCGATAAAAAAAATAACAGTTTATGAAATATTTTCGATAGAGAAATATAATGAACTACAGAAATACTGCTTTCAAAGTTGGTCAATTTATCTTTGAGTAATAACTCATTTTATTTTGAATTTTGAAAAATAAATCTTCTTTACCTTTTTCAAAATGTTTTTGATTTTCAATAATACTAAACTGAATGATTTTTACTGTTTCAGGAACGAAATACAAATATATTCTTAACTAATAAAAATAAAAAAATAAGAAAATAACGCGGGATTTTTTTTTTATTAAATATTTTTATATTTTATCAATCAATCAAAATATTTTTATATTTTATCAATCAATCATACAAGATATCTGAAATTTAGTAATCTTATATTTTTAAGGAATATAACGATTTATTGTTTTTCTATTATTTTTTGCTCAAAAAAAAAATTATTGGAAATAAAACAAATACCTTGCTTATTTTATTGGTATCATTATTTTTTATATTGTTATTTAAAATTATAACTCCCTGAAATTTATAGCCGTAAAAAATAAATTAGACTTCAAGATACACATTAAATCATTCATAGTATTTTTTTTTTTTATACAGTTGTAATTTTATGAAAGGATAAAATAAAAGATCACGTACAGGCAATAGCATTTTCTTTTATATATCAATATTTCTGTTTTAGTTTATATTAGATATTTACAAGTTTTTGACTGAAATTTCTTATAAATGAAACATTATTTATTTTTCTAAAATATTTCACATTATTATTGAAAAATTAAAAACAAAAATCAAAATGGCACAAAAAATAGAGTGAGAAAAACAGAAAAAGAATGATAAAAAAAGAAACAGATACATTTCCAACAACAAAATAAAACATTTTCGTGTGTGTTCTTTACATTAATATAGTTAATTTCTATATTATTAATATTTGTACCTGCAATGTGTGACATTTATATTACAAATACTTTCAATATGTCTAATAAATGTATAAGCAATTTTAATTTGATTAAGAGATGGTTGAGCTGTTGAAAAATCCTCAACATAGTTAAAAGTTGGTTTGCAATTGGTAAAAAGGTATTATTGAATACCAGGAAACATTTTTGAAATGTTTCAGTTTTCGATTGGCTAGTGCTTTAAAAAAAAATTTAATAAATAGCATTTTTTAATGAAGATTAATAAAATAAATTGCAATTATTAGTAGTTTCGAAAGCCTTAAATAAATAATTGTCACATTTAAAGAGTGTGAGTAAACCAATATTATCTTTTTTGCACTTTTAACGAACATTGTTTCATATGAAACTATTTCTTTTAATTTTTTAATTGTAAAATTAATATTAAAAGAATATTTCCCCCTATTTTTTTAAAATTTTTATATTCTGCTGAGATATTGCACAGAAAAGGATACGAAACGGGATAGAAAGAAAAATTTAATTTGAAATCAGATTAAAATGAAAATTAATTTGATTACACTAATTTTTAAACGTCTCAGCACATTTCTAAAAAGCTTCAATATTTATTTAATTCGTTTCATCTTATCTTTGAGCTTAAGTGTACACAAATATAAGTTATTATAAGACATCTATGTTTAAAAAGTTTGATATACTTTTTTAAATCTTCAAAAAAGAAACAAATAAAGCAAAAAGGAAGAAAGTTGACTGTGTAAAAAAAAATTCCCCGTGTTGGAGCTTTCTCATATAAATTTGGTAAATATCGATAAGATTGAACTAATTCAGTAGCATCAAATCAAAAGCGCGTACTTCTTATCTTATAACTTTGGTTAATGCTAATTGGATTCCTTTTATGCTTGCATGCTTACACGTGCATGATTTTTTTTTATTAATTACACTTGCAAGAGCACATATGGTAAAGAATAAAGTCTTCCCTAAGCAGAATTTTCCTATTAAATAAGAAAAAAAGAGATATATAGAAGTACAAAATAAATTAATTTCCCTACATCTTGCCTTAAACATACATTATTTAAATCTATTCTGCAATCAGGGTACATATAAAAATCCTCTCTGTTCAAACACAATTGAAGCTTCATTATTGCAAATGCCTCTCTGAAGCAGACAATAAAAAAACCTAATCACTCAGAACTGTTAGTCACAATGAGAAATCTGCTCCCGAATTTCGCTTACATTTTTATTTATGCTAATGCTACATCATTTTCGATGTTTAGCTGACTCAATATAGGAAAATTCCAGCAGCCACTATTGGATTGAGAAGTTTTTTCTAATTCCTAGAGAAATGTTTACTCATACTAACTTTTTATGTGGGAAGAACACGTTTGAACGTACAATTTTCAGTGAAGTTTCAGTGACCTGAGCATTTAGATTACCACCAATAATTAGATTAAAAATATCCTTTGGCTGGAAAATAATTTATCACTTTCCTAAAACAAATGATAAGTTACTTCAAAAATATTTGTGAATTTTTTTAAAAATGGTTCTTGAATTCATCAAAATATAAAGAATTCATTTAGAAATTTTAAATTTTTTCAGGTATTTTTTACTTATAAAATCCATAATTTGCAAAGAAATTTAACACATTTTACGACATTATTGAGAAAGAAGAAAAACATGATACTGAAATTGAAAATAGAAAGCAGACATATTCAACGAAATATAAGTGTTGAAGTAGATGCACGATATATTTATTTCCATACTTTTCCTACTTTTAAAGCATATAAAAAATCCATTGATTATTAGGAAATTTTAAAAACAATGTAATATATATCGTCAGTTTTACTTCGGTTATTCTTGAAAGTAAATTAGTGAAAAAATAATTCCACATAATAATTATTTTTAATCCTAAGGCATAGGATGGTTAGTTACGTTAAATAAAATTTACTAACTTTTTAAAAATACCTGTACTACAATAAGTTTTGTATTTTATGTGAATTATATATATGCAGGCATTTGACAAAATAAATTATCTAGTAATAATTTTGGTTACATTTTTCAATAATTAAATAAAATGCAGTTTCGATTTGGAATAGCCTTAAGCAGCTGTAAATTTACTGAAATATATTTAAATATATTCTATGAAGCCTTTTTTATTTGTTCGACATCTGAACACTGAGTTGTTGAACACTACTTTTTTCTAACAGCACATTTAAATCTATATTTTACGAATTATTTTCATTTAAAAGAATTATTCAATTATTTCCCTTTTTTTATCCCCCATTATCCTTAAAAAATTTATTTAAAAAAAAGCCCTTTTAAAAAAAAAATTATGTGAATTGAGAAACAAAACTGGTAAAAACCCCACAATCACTGTATTATTTTTTTGATAAAGGGTTTTATTCTGTTCCTTGCCCCATTTAACTTTTAAAAATGCCAGGGGGACTCAAAAGTTCCCCTTTAAAGGGGATCCGACTGCCGGAACAGTGATTTTTAAAAAAACGTATAAAGGATTATTTTTTAAAATTTTTTAATTTACTTGGGCTAGAAAAAAGTATATAAAATTGTTTTAAAAATAATTTTTACAATAAAAAATTTTTTTAAGAAAAAATTTTTTCAAAAAAGAACGTAGGGGGGCCCCTTTTCAAACTATTTTTCCCTTTTTTGAAAAAAAAGCTTCTATTGTAAAATTTTTTCCTGTATATATCTCAGACCCTCTACAGAGGTTTCAAATATATATCTTAGGGGTTTTTTCCATATTTTCAAAACAACAATTTGGGGGGTCGATTTTTAAAAAAAAAGCCGATAATTATTTCAATGGGTGTAAACTCTGACAATAATGTGAACTTTTCAAAAATCCTGGTTCAGACTTTCAGAAGAAGTCTTTACTTTAAATAAGCGAAATATATTATTATTTTAGAAGCACTTTTTATAAACGGAGAACATTTTGAATAAATATTATTCTAAGTTAAGTTTTTGCCAAAATATTGTATTTAAATAAATTCTTTTTGTCAAAATGTCCTTAAAACAATTTTATACATATATTCAAATCTAAGTGACACTAAATATCATGAAAATTATGCATTTATGCGCTTTTTTAAAATCACGGTTCTGTACGTAGTCGGATACCTTAATATTCCAAATTCAATAATGCTTGGAATGATGCAAGTAGAAAGGTAAAAATTGACACACATGCTTGAAATGAAGTGAGGATTTATTGAAATCAACCAAAACCGCAAAAAATGATCACCCACAACAGTCTTGTGGATCTTTTTTCTTCGAAAAATGCATATTTTTGCTTTGTAAGTTATCAGCGTGACGGGTGAGAGATACACCGATATGTTGCAGAGTCACATTGTAACGAGTTCTATTCAAGTCTTCTACTAATCCTGTTGGGGTAAATATTCTTTAGCTGTGTTTTTAGCTTAAAAACCGCTTTCTGTAGAAATGACGTGATTGTATGAAAATGTAACTACTATTTAATTGCCTATAATTGAGTCTGCGAGTTAATGGTTAAGCTTTGATCATTAAGCTGAAATCCAAGTGTTATTAAACGTAATGGTGGTCGTGCATCTTAAGATTAATAATCAATGGAGAATCCGCACACATCTGGAAGTGATTAAGTAACCACCCTTGGAGCTAACCATGCTATCAGCCTTCAGTAAGGGCCCCAAAAAGAGCTTTAATCAAGATAAGTACTTTCTTTAATCTAGTTATCCGAAGAAGGGTTATGATTTCATATTTCTCAAAGATTAAAGTAACTAAATTGTATATATTCGTAAAGCGCTAAAAATTGAATAAAGTAGATATTTTTATGATCATGTCTGCTTCTTCCTCTAATCCTCTCTCATCCATTACAACATTATCCCAAGAATGACTCATAAACACATGCTGGAAGGTTAGACTTTTCTACAAGTTGGTACTCCAGCCCATATTGTTACGCATGGGAAAAATCTCTTGCCCACATCCTTTCTTGAGGATAACGTGCTGAGTTGTGCATGTTTGGTCTCCCAAGTTCCCAGACCTTAATCTATTATTTGTGGAGTTACCTGAAGTCGCAAATCTGCCGTGAACGTCCGATCACATTAGAGATTTCAAAAGCCAACATCCGATTCCAATTTCTCTCCATACCTACCGATATACTTTGCAGTGCAGTCCTCAGCATTGTCCCTCGATTACAGGTATTGTTGATGAATGACGGCCGACATGATGGACACTTTTTATAAAGAACATCCTTTATTACTGAAAAGTTGTTGTCTAATTATTGTTTTTGTTATCATTTAAGGTTCCATCTGTTAACCATTTGTTGCGATTGCTTAGCTTCAATAAAACCTCATTTCATTTAGCCTGTGTGTCAATTTTTCCCTCTCTGCCTACAGTATTCTATCAATTATTGAATTCTCAGATGTTAACGGAATTTTTGGTCTAGCGGTATATTTCCTAGAACAAAAAAATTGTTAAAAAGTTATACTTCAATGTATGTTCGATATCCTGAAGAGAAGCAATGTTATACAATCTGAAAATTAGTCTTACATAATTTTACAAGGTAATATAATTATAAATCAGATCAATAATTTATGTTTTTTCTTCCATAGAGATGTGTCATTTACTACCTGATCATGGCCGAAATTTAGAATGATGACTAGAGCCAAGTTATACTAATCTCGAACTAGTGTCTGCGAAGTATCAATACAACATCATCAAATAGTGGAGCTGATGCCTGTTAAATTTGTAGAAGCTACCTCAGTTTTAAGGTCACTTGCCCTCGAAATGATACACACCGTGTATCCTGAACCTGACTGGGTGCACATTTATACATATGGAAGCCTTTCAAAGGACTTTGACATGGCAAGAACAGCCAGCCACATTTCCTCTTTTTATATAACAACTGGAAAATTCACAACCGCTTTTGATGGTGAGGTGGCTGCCGTTCAAGTAGTCATTGAGCATTTTCATTTTCTTCTGAATAGCTTTACTAGAGCTGTTGTCTTCTGTGATTTTAAAAGCGGTGATTTTTGCTGTGAACTCAAATTCTACTCTCGCCTCCTCTAACATTCTTGACTGTAAAAAGCTGCTGCTGTCTGAGTACTCTAAGTAAATCGCCTTATAGTGGACCCCCGGGACACTGGGGGTGTAACTAAATGACTGTCTCCCCCCAAAACCTTCATCAAATTTCCATCCCGCACGGGCCGCTTTCGGCACGTTTGGGGATTCTTCTTAAACCCGGCCTTCTTTACCTTAATGTCCGACATTTATTTAATTAAAATCGGTTTTAATTTGCAACACACAATGAATTTCCCCCCCTCAAGGTGCTCATCTTCTTTAGGTGGGTACGGGTGCCCAAAACCCCCAAGGAACCCAGTGATCTTTTTTTTTTCCCAAAGGGTTCACTATCTTTCGAAAAACACAGTGTAAAGGCCCCTTAAAACCCCCAGTGATCCTTCTTTTTTTCCCGACTCTCCATCTTGTCATCCAATTCCTCCTTTTTTCTTTCCCGACCAGACAACAGACCTATGAATGTTTTGGGGCAATGCCAAAATTGGCTCTTGCGCCACAAAACCCCAAACTCACCCCTTTTCAATGTATTTACAACCAGGGGCTGTTGGTGACCCGACCCCCGAATTTTGAATCATGATCAAAAAAGACGGGGGACGAAATTTTTAGCCAGCAAATCCGGGCTTTAAAATTTTAACACGATGTCAACGGTTGATCAATGAGAGGTTTAACCCTCATCATGGAGGTTCCTTATCACGAGACTAATGAAAATAACTTGTGAACATGACCACTTGACTTCCGCGACCGTCTGAAGTGCATAAGCATTCCATCATCTGGATTTGTGAGTACTCATGTTTACGTGGTGTAGAAGTTTGAAACGCCAAATCATGTTTCACCAATATTTGACAAAGGTTCAATTTCATGAGGTTCATCGCTAAAAATCCTCCTTTTTCTCTGAAGTGCGACAACAACAATACAGTATTGGATTTCGAGAAGATTTTTCAAGTAACGGTAAGTATTGATTTTCAAATTTTTTATTATAATTTCTGATTGAATAAATGGGTTTAAAAAAAGAGATTGCATGGGTAAAAAAAATAACTAGATTTTAAGTTTTCTTTTTTTGTTTTTATACCAATTGTAAATTTCCCAAAAAAGTACTTTAATATTCCTGTTTCTTATCTATTTAATGCATATAGTGCTTATGAAAATTTAACATGCGATATTTAAAAAGAAAATATTAGAGTCTATATATTTATAAGTTATTTTATTTTAAAATGCTAATAATCTTATTTTTATAACAAACCCTAAAATTATTTGCGAAATGTTAGCAAATAAATAAGCGTCATGAATACATTTTGAGTTCTCCTAAATACAGTACCTGAGTACATAATCCTTTGGTCTTATTATTTAAGTATTAATTATAGTTTTAAAATTTGTCTTCTAAAAAATAGATTGCTGTGTTCCCTGAAGTATTCTAAAAAATACTTTTCAACACACAGTTGATTAAAATAAAACATAATAGTAATTCCTTCTAATACAAATACATCATGTTTTCTTATTTAGGAAAAACAGAAAATTGAAAAGGAAATAGTTTTTTGATATATTATTATAAAACCAACTGAAAATTGCATATAAAACATACAAATGTATCACATTTCTGCTTAGAATTTTTTTTATAGAATAGAATTGTATATGTCGCAGGAAAAGGATGAAATTAGGAATCTCATCAAATCCATAAGAAAGATGATCACTTGACGGTAATATTAAAATAATGTCTCTTCAAGGTGATAAATAAAAGTGATAAAAGTCTTCCCTGAAAAAAAGAAAGGAAATTTTGGAACAATCCTGAGGTTTTAGGAAATGATGAAAAATATTGTCAAGAGTTTAAAAGTTTTATTTAAAAATTGGTCCCTTTATTAAATGCAAAAAAAGTAATACAACAAATTTGTCGATGAAATACAAATTATTTTTTTGAAACAATTTAAAAAAAATTAGAAAATTAGGGTGGCACTTTTTTTTTTTACTTTTCTTTTCCCCCGGTTGCTTTCGCACAAAATATCAATCTCTATGTTAATCCCATGGTGCATTTTTTTTAAAACTATGGGTTTGATATTTAGGTTAAAACTATAGGCCCTACCTTTTGGTTAGGGGAAATACAAGACTCGACCCCACAGATGTCTCCCCCCCCCCGGATATCATTTTGCCGAAGCAAATCCTGACTAGTTAATTTCATTATTTCACTGAAACAGTTCAGAGATTTGATAAAATCACTTACTTTCATCAGGGAAATGACCTTGAAGAGAGACGTTATTTTAACATCTACCGTCAAGTGATTATCTCCCTTAGGTATTTGATGAAATTCCTAATTTCGCCATTTCCCTGCCACATATATATTGTAGAGAATTTCACTTGGATTAAATATGCATTTATACCCAAAATTTATTTCATTGAGTTTTGTTAATTCTTCAAAAGTACTACTCTATTGATCTGAATTTAGCATAAATCACTAGATATTTAAAAGTGTTTGTATTTATAAAATCCTATTGTTCAAGAATCATTACACATAAGCCATATGAGAGACCTTTTAAAAATTTATATAAGAAATCATATATGTTTTTATAACTTTGTATTCACCATAAATACACTTCCTTATGACAATTGGTTCAACTTAATGAATTTATTGGTAACTTAAGGTACACACACACAATTACAGGAGCTTAGAAAATGTAGTACTATTTAAAGCATGGGAGATAAATAATATTTCAAAATGTTTTAAATCCAATCTTCGAAATCACATATAAGTTACTAGTGTGAACGAGTTTGCTATCCTATTCCCACCATTTCTAAATATCTAGAGAGAAGTAACTTTCCCCTTTAGGTAAGTCCCGCCCCCTTTTTGGGAAAAATTGTTCGCCGTCCCCTGTAAAAAGGGGATTCATTCGTAAAAAACGTTTTGTTTTTGAACGGCACTTTTAAAACCAATCCAAAAAAGGAACGGGGACAAAAAGGGGAAGTGTGCTGAAAAGTGATCAAAAATATAAGACACGTTACTTCTCCACATTTCTAATCACAGAGTAATGTTGTGTTTCCCAATGTATTCACGGCAGCAGTACATGATTTTTTTTTTTGCTATATATTCATATTTTTACTTTCCCCTTCTTAATTTAGGGAAAAGAAAATGAAGACCGTAAAGGAGAAACACTTTTTTTCTTTTTTACTCTAAAAAAAAATTCCCAAAAAAAAGAGAATATCACACTTTACTTCTTTGATTTTGCTTGGAGTAATTATTTGTTGAAAATATAGTTTTCATTGTTTTACACTATTTAAAAGTGGATATTATTTTTAAAATGAAGTAAAGAAGAGTAAATAATGTTAATTATTTTATCTTCCTAATCCATTTTTTTTTTCATTTCTTAACAGTTTAGGATAACAGTGTATAATATCCTAAGAATCTAAGAAAACACGACTAAGAACTAAATTGATTACTTAAAAATTTAGCAAAATAAAATGTAAAATGAGTTGACATTTAGAATACTTAAATAGGGGAAACTATTGCAAAAAAAAGGGGGTTGAAAAAAATAGTTGTATTTTGAATTTTTGACAGCTGGGCGCAGAATGGGGAAAAAAAAAAGAAAAAATGTTTGTTACTTTTTTAAAGGGAAAGGGAAAACAGCTGTGTTGAATGGGTTAAGGGAAAAATAGAGGGGGAAAAAAGTTTTAACAATTTTGTTTATGTTACAGCAGAATATTATTGAGTTCAGCAATGGCAATTCATGGAGGCTGAGAAACTGAAAGCTTTTGCTCAAGTGTGTTCCATACATGCTCAATCGTAATTAAGGAAGACTCGCGATCTGATTATCTTGCTAATGCTTGTACTTGTTTATCTTCACTTTCAAGTTATTAGTCTATAAGCTGTGAATGGTAAATGTCATGTTGACATCATGAACAGAAACTAAGCAGTATAGCGTAATAGATGAACACGAGAACTCATAAACTCATCTTTGTAACTTGTTTTACTAACAGAACTTCTGAAAACGTTGGGTTCGGTGCCTCTAGCAGAAATATTGCCTCCACTACAACGGCCTCAGAATTACTTATCTGGTTTTGAGATAATATAATGCTGGCAATGAGAGAATTAAAAAAAAAAATTCTAGATAACGTTTCCAGAATCGCTGTGTAAATTCATTCATGATCCATTCAAGACGCATCATATTCATCCATTGATTGTCCACCGAGTTCTAAAATTCTAGACTCTATTGCAAATGGCTTCATTCTTGCATAAGAGTTAATATCATACAAACTGCGTAACATCAGCCATTTTTCCTGAGGCTTCTGTTCATGCAGCTTCTGTTTTTTCAACCTATGAGTTTTTAACATAAGCATATTAAAATATCATTGCAAAAATAGAAAAACTAAAGACTATCATAAGACGGAGAGCGGTATTTGGAGAGCGGTAACAAAAGACAAAGAATACGAAAAAAAAAAAGGAAAGAATACAGAATCTTTCGCTTTATTTACATATTTTACGTGTGAAAACCGGTCCTTGGTTTTTAACCCCATAAATCATAGACCCTTTCCCCGCACACTCTACTAACATGGTACTATCAACGTTTTTCACAACATGGGTTTTCCTTTTTATGCACCTGCACATCATGCAGCAAAAAGGGGTTAAAAAATTGAGTTTAAAACAATGTTTTCGGATGACAGAATAACTAGAAAAGAATAACACGAGTTGTCACTAAGGTTAAAGAGAGGGGTAGAATTTGGGAGGGAAATAACTATCGATTGATGTGGGGATAGCCATCCTGTGATGACTTTCATTTGAATCTGCGTGCAGAGGTGTGGGATTTTCAAAATGATGGGGCATATTGTTCTTAATACAACTTTTATTAAGAATAACTTTTATTCTTAATTCTAATTGACAA
>BMAV01001151.1:0-84395 GCA_019973955.1 Trichonephila inaurata madagascariensis
TAAAAACACAAATTATTTTGAAATAAATTGTATTAATATTGATATATTATGCAAATATTTTAATGTTTAAGCTTCAAGTTTACAGACTAACCTTCATTAAATTATGAAATAGTTGGTATTCGACATTGATTTCTCTTGATGTTATTAACTAGAATTTGGCTTCCGTAAGCAGTAAATAAATTTATTTCATTAAATGAAACGATTGTTATATCAGATATCTTGGAGGGTCTTGCTTATTGGGGAAACGTTTAACATTATATCTTAAAAGGAAACATTTATGTCACTAAAAGTTTCGATAAAAATAATTTAAACGTTTTTACAAAACTTTAAACACCTTTGTCTTTAAAAGCAAGCTATTGAGCAAAAACATCCCTTCCTAGACAAGAATGAATGAAACATCAGACAATGTTTTGAAAACAAAGAAGCTAAATTTAAAGCAGAAAGAAGTGCAAAGCATTCTATAAAATACTCTCTAGTAAAAGAATACAGATTTTTTTTAGTTATATTTCAAATATGTGGCATCGATATCTCGGAGTCTGTAAAAGACAAAAATTATGTTCACGTAAAAATGTGAAAAGTAAAATGGTTAATAGCCTCAAATCAGGGATTAAATATTTCGTTCGATTTCTGTTTTTCCTGAAATTAATAATTCACTTCTTTTGCCTCGGACTCGTACCGGACAAACGAAAAGAGTTTACGCACTTTGTGGAAGAAATATCAGTCATGCTGGTGTATGCAACAACTTATAGAAAACGTCGAGAGATTCTACGAATGATAACAGACCTCAACCGTATATTTAAAAAACTACAAGTACAAGCGAACAGAAAAGAGAAATATGTATTCATCGCCTACTTTCTCTTTGTGCAAATTCTTCGAATCTTTCTAGTTCTCGTGTCTTACTTCGTAGTTGCTGAATCGTTGAACAGCGACAAGATTTTCTTCAAATCTATTCCAATAATGAACATCTTCAAACTCCCACCTTATTGTTCGATCATTTTTCGAATCTTGGAATTACTTTATTACCTATTAACCAAATAGTCCTTTCCTGTCAGTCATCTACTACGGGATCACATGTAGATTTATTCGATATCTATACCAACACCTGCTTGAGCAACTGAATCGCAGCAGCTGGCCTGAAGACAAGTTATTGAACTTGCTGTGTGTTTATGGAGACATCATGAAAAGTATGGACAAACTGAACGACGACTTTTCCTTTTCGGCCTTCATAACAGTTCTGATGAGCATGATTGGGTTGTTCTGGAGTGGTTACAGAGTCGCGTTTCGCACGAATATGAGTGAAATGCATTTTCATTTCTTGATGAGTTCCCTCATCTTTTATTTGTCGAATCAGTTGCTGATAATGATACCTGCTGCTGAAACGAATGAAGAAGCAAGTAAGACTGAAAATTCTGTTCAACGTTTGCCGTACCGATTTCCGTCCCTCCATCAGAAAATAAAGTTCCTACTTAAAAGGATATCATACAGGACAACCGCTTAACGTTATGGAATATGTATGTATTGGATAGATCTCTTATAATCACTAGTCTCGCCTCTTTGTTATCGTATGGAGTTTTAATAGGAACTTTAGGATCCGAATCATAATACTTTAAAGGAAGAAAAATAAAACGATTAACTGTATATCTTTTCATTGTATATTGTTACATTATTGGCTTTTAGATTTAGAATTAACATTAAGCTCAAGAAAATGTACTTTTACACCCTCGCATTTTTACTTCATTTCTTAACATAGAATATATTGTTATTCTTCCTTTGAAAAATGCTTTCTTCAAGAAGCATTCGGTTTCTTTAGTATTTGAAAGAGATTAGTTCTAGAATGTGCATTTCAGCCAACGAATATTCGAACGTATTACACTGTAACACTTTTTACCTAAATTCTTATTCTTAACATAGAATATATTGTTATTCTTCCTTTGAAAAATGCTTTCTGCAAGAAGCATTCGGTTTCTTTAGTATTTGAAAGAGATTAGTTCTAGAATGTGTATTTTAGCCAACGAATATCCGAACGTATTACACTGTAACACTTTTTACCTAAATTCTGTCTGTTTTATCTGTGTGTTTCTCGAAATAAAATATCTTCTTTCTGTGATATCTTCTAATGCAGAACATGCTTAAGTTCTATTTATTAAGAAATTTCTTTTTCTTTTTAGTACGACCAGAGAAATCTGAATTTATTTTTCCATATATCTTTCAATTATTCATTTTTATGTTATTTAATATATTCTTTCTCAAAAAAATTAATGTCCTCAAATAAAAATTTGATATGGATAGAAAAGTTTTAACCAATTGTACAAAATATTTTATACAAGCAAACAGAAATAAATACTGCATATTAGTACAATACCTTTATTTTTCCAAATTTATATATTTTTTGTATCAGATATACTTAGAAAAAAACTTTTTCAATGAAACATTATTACAAAAATAATTCTACTATTATTTCCCCATTTTTTTCTTATAAAATTGAATTTAGGAATCTAAATCATAATGTTCGGTTTTGAGTAATTAAGAACAAGTGTAGCAGAACATTAAGCAAAGCATCATTTAATTTACTTATATAACGTTTATTGTAGGGGATGTTTTATGTTTATCGACGAGAGCTGATACTCATGCAATCTGGATCTAAATTTATGGTAGGTTTGATGTCATAAAATCAGTTTCTATAAATAAACGCTTCGGGTAGATGCTTGAAGTTTTTCAATGCATTTTGAAGAAATCATAACGTTCTTCATTTTTATTTGGAAGTAGAAATGAGTACGGAAGGTCTGATTTAAAAATTGAAGCGGTGCTTCTTATGGGTAATATGCTAGTTTGTACGTATTGAGAAAATGCATATACTTAACGAAGTGTAACTGTGCTCCTTCTGCTAGTCGTACACAACAAAGGACAGGAATAAAAGCTCTTGACGTCTGACCCGAAAAGGGTTGCGTTTCATCTCAGTCGTCTAAAGCGTGCACTTCGGACCTGAAGGTGACCAGTTCAAATAGCACTGCACCCAAGAAGCACTCAAGGTCACCATGCGTCTTCCTCCCCACAATCACCAACGTCTTGTCTCCGAAGTGGTGACCCAGAAATTGAACACTAGATGGCAGCACAGTCTAACGGTACTGGTTAATTAGGCATTAATTCCATAAAGAAGTCTAAGACATTTTCACTAAATCACTACCAGTGATTCAAAACGGCAACAGCGCACGTGTCAACTAGACCCGCCATCTCACATGAGATTGCTCACAACGGAAAAATGTTCCAAAGACATCAAACCTTCTAGAGATGCATTATACAATTGTAGTAATTGACTGGAAAATAACCTTCTCTCAGTAGCGTTTAGAAAGTAAAACAGAAAAAAAACTTTCTTCTCTAGGAAGGGGGTATGTAGTGGTGTCTCCTTCTGAAAGTCGCAACAACAAAGACAGGAATAAAAACCCTTGACGAGTAGTGATTCATCTCGTCTCAGTCGTCTAAGACATGTTCGGCGTAGCTACGGATCGTTAGGGCAGTGGATCAAATAAATACACCTGCCAAGGTCAACAGCTTGTAACCGAAGAAGTAACAATAAAATAAATAGTTTTTTTTTGTTTCAAAAAGAATAACATATACTTGATCTATTGAATAATAATGAAAAACATTTTAAAATGATTTCAATGTAAATTTCGGAAACATAATCTGGAGTTTAAATGAAAACAAATTTGAATGCGCAATTTTCTTAAAAATTCGTATTGCTTTAAGGTACAGTCATGAAAAAAGGAAGATTTTCCAAGATTTCGATAAGAGGACAGGACTGCTTCCTGCCGAGGACAAAAACTCAATGATCTTAGAACAATACCAGTTTTTGATTACTTTACTATGTGTCAAGGAGCAGAATCTTGCTGAAAAATAAATGAAGCATTTTTGGTAAATAGATCCCTGTTGGAAGGCAGAAGTTTGGGTTCAGGAATGATGTCAATGTATTTTATGACATTCAGTATTCCATCAATGATATGAAGGCGACCAATAGAATCTGCTGATATGCATGACTAAATAATAAAATTATGTGGGTACTTTACAGTTGCCTGGATGCAGTCAGGATGTAGCGTTTCTGTTTTCTACGTCTTACATATTTTAGGCTATCACTACTGAAAAACGATATTTTAGTTTCCTCCCTCCATATAACTTCTGAAAAATAATTATTTGTCCAATTAATGTGTTTCATTACCTACTGTAGTCCCTTTTATTGCTGCTGTAAATTGAGATAGGGCTTCTTTCGTGGAATTCTATCTTTTAGTCTTACATCTGCTAATCTACTCCTGGTTGTTTTTGAACTGACAGAAACACCAGCATCACTCAGATAACTTCTGATGGATATATGTCCTTGAAATTCTTTTATATCTGAAACATAGTATTTTTATTCTTCTGTCATTAACAGATGTGGTGCACCTTTTTAGGCCTTTTCCTGCCTTTTTTTATACTGAATTTGTCTCTTGAAATCTTAAACAAAACGTTCAGTCTGCAAATGTAGTTACTGAACTACCCACCTATTATGTAATTTAAACAAAGGAAATACTATTTTCTCGTCACACATGTGTCCAATCTACTCTTTTATTTGACGTCATTGCTTTTTGACAAAATATCACTGTTATCCGGGACAGGAAACAGTCCTGACCTCAATCCTATCGAAAACTTGCGGCACCGTTTGAAAACTCTTGTCCGAATAAGGTGCCCATGAAGTCAAAAGGAGCTCAATGAGGATATAATTGTCAGGGGATTTTCCTGGGGAAAGGAAAGAGAACGAACGCCGGTGGCGTTGTAAAAGCTATCCAGCCAACTTCATAGAAATAGGGGGAAGTGTCCTTCGGAGAAAGCAGTGATGTGTCGGGAATGAACTCCAACGTTTAAGGGTCTGAACGCAACGGCTTGGCTATAAGAGACTTTTAAAAATTCCATTAATATTTGCTATTTTGTTCAGAAAAATTTTTCTTTTACTTCTGCACACACATTTTGCTGTGACTTCATAATCACGCTACCAATCCACTACGTTACACAGGTAATACTCTTATAATTGTATCAGTACTGCACAATGTATTTTATAGTTAACTTAATACTAAGTTATGAACAACATTAATATTTACCAATTCAGTTCTTATTCCTGATATGTTTTTCATACAAATGTAATACTTCAATATTATGTGAAGAATAAAACTAACAGAAAAATATGTTTTTAACATTTTTCTTGAATTTTCTTGTGCAATTAATACTCTCTAAAAATGGATCATTTATAAAAATGTATGGGTTGAAAAAATACGAAAATGCAATTCTTTTAAAGAAAAATATATAACTAATATCTTAAAGTGGTATTTTAAGTTTATTTAAGTTTATTATAATTTTTTTCGGAATTATAAACTTTAAAGTGGTTTTTCTCAGTTTGTGTATTTCAAAACATTAATGCATTCAAAATGCTACTATTACCACAACTATTTACCAGTCCCTTCCATTTTTTTCCCTGTGTGTTGCATATAAAGCATGTAACAAAATTAGGGATCCATTTTGCTGTAAACTGAATACATTTTGTAAAAAAAAATTAAAATGTAAGAAATATTGGCTTTTTCGTTGATTTTTAGCATGCATATCAACACATTTTATTTTTTTCCTCCCAAACTAATTAAGTTATCGTAAAATCGATTCCTAACGTCGTTGAAAATATTCTTAAGAATATTAAAAAGAAATTTCAGGTCAAAAAATTAATAATTACAAAAGGAGTAAGGTTTTAAATTTTTCCAAATTTTCTTCAAAAAATTTAAATTTTTAAAATTGTGTGAATAATATGTGAAAAATTGCATCTCGTATCACTTTTTTGAATAGAAATATTATAGGAAATGCTAAAATATAATTTTTGAATACTTAAATAAAAAAAAAAAAACTTTCCAAAGGGTACCAAGTCCCCTAAAACAGATTTAATTTTATTTTTTTTATCCCTTTAAGACCCAGATCTCGCGGTTGATATTCTTATCCGGTTAGATATTCTTATGAGGGTTAGATATATTATTGCGTGTTAGATATTCTTATCCCTTTAAAACTTTCTAATATTACAATCGTCTGGTTATTAACACCACACTGAGGCCAATGACACTGGAAAAAATATTTTTGTTACCCCTTGGAACGTGGAGTGTTGCCTCATGAATTTGTGGGTTCTATCTTAAAGGTTTATTCAGCCACATAATATTCAATTGCACTCTGTAGATTTAAAAATATGTTTAATATAATCCAGTGGTGTAACGGAGAATATTAGGGCCCCCTGCAAAGGTTTTAGGTCCGAACCCAAATACGTACGTGGTGTCCCCCTAGAACCCCTGAGCTCCTCGAAATGCGGGGATGTACGTTACGCCATTGATCTAGTCATCGTACTGTAACGGGCTTCAATAAGGTTGCCCACACTGCTTTTTCTGTATCTCTATTATCATAATATTGTTTTAAATAAGTTCCTAGAGAGAGGAGAGGAGGGGGAGGGGTGTTCTCAAAGAGAGTTCTGCCCGAGATTTTTCATGATTGTGAACTGAATTATTTCACCGTAGAACAGTAATAAAAGCTATTTACTGTTCGAAAAATAAATTACTGAAATTCTAAATGATCCCATTCCCTGATGGAATACCAGTTGTTGCTATGATGACACTATGGACAAGTTACCGCATATTAGTGAAATGTACCTTCTAATTTCAGTTTCGTAACAGGATAAAATGAGAAAATACAATAAAATATACAGTCGGACCTCCATATAACGAACCTCTAAATTGCGAATTTTTCTATATAGCGAACTTTTTCCTGGTACCAGGAACATTTCACGATTTTCTTCATAAAATAACCTCCCTATAGCGAAGTGCATTTTCTATACAACGAACTTTTTTCTTACACAAATCAATTTATTTTACTCCCTATTTTAAAAGTATTTCCAAACATTTCAAGAGTTATTCTTTAATAACACATTTTATGGTGGTCATAAATCTTGAACTGGTTTTATTAGGTGCCTAACTCGCCGAGAGTAATAGAATTCTGAAAGTTTCTAATCCAAGAAGTACATTCTTTAACCCCCTCTGTGCAGTTCACTAGAAACATCTTCGATATCCTCTGTCACCCTCAGTGAAGTTCTAGTTATAAAATAATGTATATTTAAAATTAATTATATGCTTTGAATTATAGAAAATGTCCTCAAAATTCATTAATTTGTATAGAAAATTATTTTCTTAATGTCAAAAATACAGTGCATTCTTGGACATTCTTTTTCTTGTTTTCCTTGGCTTCTTTTTATCTTGTTTTTTATGGGTAAGATTGATAAAATAAATAGATATTAATTTTCAAAGAGGTGTGAATAATTACTTTTTTTTAGTATATAGTGTGCATGAATTTAAAATTTGCTTTATGTGGTTTATAAAGTATATTGAAAGATGAACCTCTATATAACGAATTTTCCATATAACGAACTTTTTTTCGGGATTTAGCGACTTCGTTATGTAGAGGTCCGACTGTATTTGTTATACGGATTTCCATTCCTATATTTTAGAATTTCTAAGACAAGAACAATGTTTTTGCAAAATTATAAACACAGCTATACTTAAGGTGGATGTTTACTACATTTGAGGATTTAGGGGGGGGAAATATAAACAAATTGAAGTATAAACCCAGATACTTTTATTTCAAATATAAATTAAATTTACAAAGCAGTTTTTCTAAAGACATTTCTTTAAACATAATTTTTTTTCGTACGTAGAACTGATTTTTACGAAACAATAAATGCATCACAAATCTAGGAAATGCCATCACAATTTAAAAATAATTTTGGAAATATATCTGCATATTTAGAATATCCTTACAGAGTTCCTTTTCCTGTTAACCTAGAAAAGAACAAAAATTAGTCTAAAACATATTTTCTGCGAGCACAATTTTGATCGCGATTCAGTTAATACACAATTGTATAGGATTGTTAATACACAATTACGAGGAATCACTTTCAAAACAATATTACAAAAGTAAGAATCATCAAATGAAATTTATTCAAAGGTAGTGAAAAAATTGTTTCTTATAAAAAAGAATTCTCTCGCATTTATTATTCATTAGTAGAAATTAAATGTATTTACCATTATTTCTATTTCATCAGTTTTCTTTAATCTTGAAAAAGCACCTGATTTACTTTCAGTACAGTTATAAATAAATTATCATTATACACGTTTTTTTTTTTTGGGGGTTATATTGAGGACTCTCTAAAACGGAGGTCTCCAAAGTGGTGGTCCGCGAAAAATTTCGCTGGTCCCCAGAAAAACGTGGAATATACTTACACATCACGTTAAGTTATGTTTTAAGACGCATTAAAACATAATTATATTCATAATAATACGTGAAAAGTTATAAAAACGCCACTTCATAGAATAACGCCATTTCATAGAATAACGCCAAGGTAAATAAGTCGTACTGACATGCTAATATGTGTAAAATAAATTCTTTTGCTTTGAAAATTCAGGATAATAATTTAAGCATGCCTCTAAATGAAAGCCTCATCAACCTATCGTCTGACGTAACTATCAAATTTAAATTTCATTTATTCTGATCAAAATCTAAGTTTTGGCTTTCCATAAAAAATGAATACACTTTTCTTAGTGAATAGGCGATGAATATTCTGATTCAATTCTCTTCAATTTATTTATGTAAAAAGGCCTTTTCATCTGTCACAAACATCAAAACCCGGTATCTATCTGAGCCTGAAATATAAATGTAGTAACAACAGAGAGTGGCGCACACAAGGGGGGTGTCCTAGGGGTCCGGACACCCCCAAAGCAATTGATATTGTTTCCCATATATTACGTAAAATTTAATTATGTATTTGTTATTAATAATTAATTTTTATTAATTAATGCTAATTATTTATTCAATAATTAATTTTGTATTGTTTTTGTTCCCGAAAATCGATACAATCAAAAGGTTATGTTGGGCGACGTATTGGAGCATGATACTAAAATGGGGGACTTTTTTGACCCTGAACCCCCCTCCCCTCCTTGAAAAATTTTTGTGTGTGCTACTCAGTAAAAACATAGATCTAAATATTCATAATCTTATATTTCAAGTAAGCAGGAATATCCATTACACTAGGAATGTATAATGCTAAAATTTGATAAAATTAAAATATTTTTTAATTGTTTTGTTTTTACAGTTTTTGCTTATATTTTACTATGGTTTATTAATAAAGCTTTCGTAATTTGGTTACAATTAATAGTTTCATTTTATTAACTAGGTACATTTTATTTGTTCTTAGATCACAGTTTTTTTTTTACAAATATATTTAACACTTAAAGAATCCTATTAAGAGGCCGCGGGATTAAATTATGAATTTACTGGTCCATGAGGTCAAAAAGTTTGGTGACCGCTGCTCTAAAAGATGCATAGGAGCGATTGATGATGATGTAGGAATTGTAATTTCCGATTATGTAAGAAAAGTGAATCCTGATTGGTCAAGAAGGCATAGAGGAAAGAAACTGAGATGGAAGAATGTAGGAACTTCCCAGCAAAGAAATTGAGGGATCGGATAAAGATTTGTTTTCACTAAACTTAAAATGAAGACAGCAGCAATAAAAATTTCCTGAGCATTATGCAAACAATATAATTAAATCCAATTTTTTTTTATTAAAGAACAATCTCTCTTTACATTAAATAGCTTGCGTGGATTTTTTAAAATTACTTTTATATTTTTAATTAACTTTCTTTTTATTTCATAATTATAAGACCAGAAAACAATACTTGGATAAATTATTTTGTAAGTAGCAACTATGTTTTTTCTTTGAATGATAAGTACATACTAAGGCATTATTGTCTACATCTACAGTAATCTCTTGTCCCTTAAGGGCACTGTGTCAAAATATTTAAATTAAGTTTTTTCAACTATGGATAGCATTTGATCTCCAGGAAGATAGACAATTAATGTCTACTATATATTAAATGACTTTTAATTGTTAAAATTTATTCAGATCTTCCTTACCATGATGTTATTAATACAAACAAGCTCTTTACGAAAATGTCATATTCTCAGTGAAGTGACTTTTCAGTAATTTGAAACAAAATGTCCTAAGTTTCAGACCCTTGAATACAATAGATTTATATATAAACAATGCAATAAAATTTTAAACACAGGGCACATATTTTGTCTAAGCAATAATTTTTGTGAATTTTTTTTTAATTTACATTTAAGATCGGAAACTTATATTTTGATAAATTATTTACAAATAATAAATATGCCCTATATATGTGAACTATAAATAAAGAGTAAAATATCATTATTTGCATCTACAGTCATCATTTGTCCCCTGAGCGAACAGTGAAAATAATTCAAATAAAAGAATCATATTTTTGTACATTACATTAAAATGTAATGTACAAAAATATCAGACGATGACTTATTGCTGAAACGTTTTACTTTAGTTTGAATAAGAGGTGTTGGAAAGCTAAAATCTTATTTTTTTTTTTGACAATTTGAGATTTTTACATTTTTAAATTGTACAGATTTTCACCTTTTTAAAGATATCTTACTTTAACCTCTAGGATAATTAGAAGCCCTTAAAACCTATTTTTAAATAATCGTTGAAACTGGGCCACGCTCATTTGAAAGGCGAAAAATGTAAACAAAGTACTTCGTTTTGGCTTAAAAGTTAAACGTCTGATATAAACCAAAACATTTATCTTTTATTGTAAATTGAGTTCTTATTTTTTTATTTACTAGCCGATTAGAAGCCTCACTGTCTACATTAAAATAAATTTATCTCAAAATGTAAATTTTGATGTTCGATGTACCTTTTCTGAGAAACTACTGTTCACAGGTATGTAAATTTTTTACGATATATTTACAATGATGGATAATATATACTAAAATGAGCTTTTTCTAAAAACCTCAAAAATTAATTTTTTACAATTTTTTTTTTTTTTGTGAAAATGGGTCAAATTTCACTGTTTGATAAAATATTTTATAAATTATGAAAAAATTCAAAATTAGCTTAAAGCTCATTTCAGTACAATAAGAATAAGAATGGTGCACTTTAATTGGATGAAAAATTTCAAGCATGTACATATAACAGATTTTGAGAAAAGGTAGATCGAAAACAGCCAATTTAACATTGTCAGTATATATAAATATATATATATATATATATATATATATATATATATGAAGAGAGAGTTTTTCCAACTCCCCTTAAGTTAAACTTATAAGAGGGTTTTCGTAACATGTGTGATGTGTGCGATATTGGAATAATTTCAGTTTTTACTATCTGATATTTTATTCGTTATGATGTATTCCTTACAATATATATATATATATATATATATATATATATATATATATATATATATATATATATATATATATATATATATATATATATATATATATATGTATATATATATATATATATAATTTTTTTATTTTATTTATTTATTTATTTTTTATTCCTCTCCTTGAGACATTCATTATTGTTATCTTTTCTTAGCTTCATTTTAATATATTATCAGGTTTTTCTTCCACGTGTTTTGTATTAGGATTAACTTTTCAACTTGGGTTTTTTTTCCTATTATGTCGAAAGTTTCTGCTGTACGGGGAAGGTAGGATCCGTAAAGCATTGCTAACCCTAATTCGCTGGCCTAATTCAGCGACAGCTTTAGAAATCATAATAGGTCTCCAGTTTAGTCCAAAGACTTTTTTGTATCTACTTTTGTTATGTCTGGTGAATTTCAATTTCTTCCTGCTTTAGCACTGTACGTTCTAGTACTTCTTCACTGTTATTTTATATTACTATATATATATATATATAGTGCAGTTATAATTTTTTTTCATGTTTTTATTTTAATGACTTGCATTTTAATAATTTTTTCCTTCGTTAGCATAATAAAAGGAAACTGGTGTATATTAAAAAGAAAATTTGTTTCCGATTACTACAAGTAAACTAAAAAATAAGGTATTGCCATTTTAGAAAAGTCGTTTATATTTCCATCACGTAAACCTTTGTCATATGTACCTTATAAAAAATAAAGCATTAAAATACTGATACTTTAAGATAGTCTCTTCTTATGATCAAAGTCAATTTTTTAGAGTATTAAGAAAAATGTTCCGTAAAAGCCATTCAATGTTCATTGTTTATTCTGACTCCCTTGTCCGTTCTTTGCGTTCTGAGCCCCCTGATTATTTTTCTGTTGGTTACCCTTCTGGTTCGGTTGGTTCTGGTTTCCTTGCTGATTGTTGGCGGGAACCACTTCACACGCTACCGACATCAATGCCAGGACCAGAATGAAAGCAAACAGGACTCTCATGGCTGAAAGCAGTCAATTATAAAAATGTAACACAAACAGTTGTGAACAGTATGAGGAGAGATTCCTTCCTGGGATTTCTACTAAAAGGACAGCAGGGGTACATTGTATACAGCAGGGGTAGTGATCCTTTATAGATCAACGTGCCATTTTTTCTAAAAAAATGTTTGATGAGGTATAGACGTGTCGTCAAATAATTTTGACTTGCGATTATGGGGAAAATAACAATAAATATATACAACTAAAAACTCTTTAATTACTGTGAAAAACTATATTTTGCACTGTATAGCAGTAAATGTTTCAGTTATACGTGTAATTCAAATTAAAGTAACATTAGTGTGACTTCTGTTGTTGCAGATTAGAGGATAAATAACATATTAGGACTTTAAGATGTTACTTTTAGCAGAATGCATGCTGAACAGGAATCATCTACCAAATGGTTTCTAGGTGAGTTTTTAATGTTATTCATCTCTGAAAATAATGACTCTCAAGAATAGGTAAATGAAAATATGGTTAATATAGCATGAGCCAGCTTCTTCAAACTGTTAAATGTGTCTGGATACCGTTTTGCAGACAATGTTCTACATGCAACTGTTCCAGAATATAAAACACACATCGCTTTTTTTTGTTACCTTTACTAACTTTGTTACCATATTTCTCGGTCCACCAAGTTTAAAATTCTCTGTTACGTTAACTATCTTGTACTTATTGTTTTTTTTTGTTTTTTTGCTGAACTAGCCAAGTTAAATAATGGTTAGGAATCGTAAATATAACACAAATAAACTTTAAAATACAGTAGCGTCAACTAAATTTACTACGCTATACATAGAAAAACTTCGCATCTTGCAGTCTACGAGGTAACTAAGTCAAGACAATAACAAACGATTGTGCCCCCGTCGCACTGAGAACCAATCACTCACGTTTAAACGTAATACTTCATCGAGAAATTTGTTATTTTGAACTAAAATGCAAACTGTTTTGATTAGTTGCGTGCCCAAAATATTGTGCCAGGTTCCATAAGTGGCACATGTGCCATTGGTTCACCATCTCTGGTATACAGCAATAAAAATTGAATGTTTGCGATTGTATTTACTTATGTAAACCTTATTTTGTCATCGTGCTGCTTCAATGCATATTTAGAAGTCAGTTTCAGTAAGTAAAGCAGGTGTTTTTCATTATGTAAAGCATCTCTTTCGTTTCTACAATTAGACCTGTAGTACAAAATTATTTTTTCTTGATTGTTAAGATCAATTTTTTGGGAGAACACACACAAGAGACACGTACAATTGAAAGGTTAATATTTGCCTGGAGCTTCCTTCTCATAAAATGAAAAACTTCTTAAAGAAGAGAACAGATAGACTGTTTTTAATCCGATTTGAAACCAAAAAGAAATTATAGTTGATGTTAAACTATGTCTTTGTGATAATTTAAGGGTGTTTTTTATTGAAACGCTACAGCTATTTCTCTCCGATAAATCTTTTAAATAATGAATTCAAAGATTTCAAATGGTGTTTTTGCACTTTCTGCTCCTAGGGCATTTCAAACGCGTAATTACCCAGTAATTACAATTAGATACGCACACAATTACAATAATAATGCGTAATCACTTGAAAACGTTATAGAAAAAATTATGCAGAGACATTTAGGGAATTCCAGAAATACAATACAAGCAACTTACCAGTTACGAAAGCTTTGTTGACAACAAGATCCAATCACGAGATAATCAAAAAGTGTTCTGTGAGCAAGGATTTGGTTGTGGAGTATTTATACTTGCCTTCTACGTCAACGATAATCGTAATCTGTGAGATGAAACATTTTTAATTACTTTCATGATTCTCAGAATAATTAAACTGGTTCATTTCTTTGTTTCGACATGATTAAATCCTATTGTTCAGTGTTTCGCAAATCTTCAAAATTTTAAGGCTTTGTCTTTTAACTAATGATTTCTCCCATTCTCTTCATATTACAGTATGAAGGAAGATAATTATGTGTTTCATAATGAAACTAATCATGTTTGCCATGTAACTAATTGCTCGTGTTTTTATGTTTTTGAACTCTATTTTAGATTAAAAGAATATTAAAAAACGGCCTGTTTCAATATTGCTAATGATTACGTTTTTAAAAACATCGTTGTGTACACTCGAGTTTTATTTCAAAAGAATTATATCATTTACCAAAAAATATGGAAAATCAAATATAGCATACTAAATTATGCGTAAATGTTTTCAACTCATGGAAGGGGTTTATTTATTTATTTTTTTTTCGTTGTAAAAAAATATTATTGAAAATGAAACTCTGGAAACTTCAAAAATATAAATTTATTATTTATTTGAGAAAATTTTATTTTTTTTTCTATAACAAATGGGTAAAAATGTACTAATTTTCAGAAACTGTCGTCGAAATGAACTGTTCTACAATTTGATATGTTAACAATACTTCGAAAACTTCCATTTGATAGTGCTCCTCTTGCATGGCCCTTTTCTCCCCATATATAAATAAAATTTCAAACGGGTATCTAACATTTTTTTATTGCTAATTGCAGATTATGAGCAGTTATTATAGAGTGTTGTTGCTGTTGTTCTTTCCACCTGTATGACATAGTCAGATCGAGGCCCACGAAATTCATCGTGGCAATGGGCTAGATGTACGCCTGTCGTTGGCCTTAGTCTTGAGCACCATACAGGAGACAGTACAATTTAGCTCGGTGAAATTCCCGAAGGGAGATAGAACATTACGATAGATGGCACCACCATCTATCTCCACCTCCACAATTTAGGCATGGAACTGAAGAGGAGGGAAATTTTCTCCAGTTCCCTGCACTCGTGATTCAGCCCACAAGACTTTCGGACCCACTGATTTAACGAGCACGTACTCCGTGTGTACTCGGAGGGTATTTGGCGGAACGGACATCGAACTCAGGCCTTCCGGTCCGGAGTCCGGTGCTCTAACCACTAGGCTACCCACGGCCTAACAGAGTTAATCAATCTACCTAGTACATCACCGAAAGCTGGTATATCTTTTTAGTGCGGAGCCATATTGGCGGATACCAATCGCAGCAGGTAATTTTGACGCCCAGTTTCCTCCCTAGAGAGAGGCACCTGAGCTCTGACGATGTGAACCTGTACTAGGATTTAATTTTGCCTAGAGCATTCCCCTAAGGATCTTTTACATGCCGTATAATCATACGACATGGCCACTGTCGATTTTCTGCATCATGAAAATCCACCGACTTGGGCCGAACCCGCAACCTTGGGTACAGAAAGCCAGCGACAAACCCACCATGCCACCTAGCCGACGGTATCCAACATATTCTCTATTAACTGATTATTTAATGCTTTTCTTTCCCTTAATGATCAGTTTAGGCAAGTGATTAAGACAATTTAATTCGACAAAAAGGATCGATTGATGGGGATTTGTGCTTGATTGACCTGCCCTTCTAATTGTGGATTACTTTAAATCAATTGTTGAACGAGATTCCTTTCATCTAAGATTTTTTGACAGTTTTTGAAATGTTTTTCTGAAATATGGTATTTTGATTTTCTGTACAATTACTTTCCCTTTACTTTGAAAATCTGTTCATTAGTACGTTGCAGATAATTTATGCTGCAGAAAAAAAAAAATATAAGGTTCACGACTTGTGTACGTTTCAAGTTTTCGTACTTATTTCATAATTTACTTGAAAATAAAACTTTTTCTTTCAAGCATATGAGTGTCCCGGTCATGGTTTACTACACTAAGAAATTCAGTGGTATAAAAACCATGAATTAAAGTGTAATGTATTGAATATTTTTGAAATGATAACTTCTTTAGGAGCTGTTTTCTGTAGAGGGAATTTAAATTAAGCGTCAGGTTTGGTTGCGTTCAGCCATACGTCAGTCGTACTCGGGTCGGTTATGCGAGCTGGGTTTTGAATTCAAAACTTTTTATGCTCGTGTTTTTTTTAAGCAAAAATTTCATGCACTCTTTTTCCGTAAAATTTTATTTTCTTTATTTCAAAATTACCGTCATGCAACCCACTTCCACTCAACTCCAGCGAATAGCAAGTAAAAGAGTAGATAAGGTTAAAGTAATCCGGATAAAAAGATTATTCTTAACTAATAGACCAAAGATAAGAAGAAACGAAACATGGGGTCTATTTTTTTGATTCAGTAAAAGGAGCATATATAAGGTATCCGACTACGTTCGGAACCGAGATTTTAAAAAAAGCGCATAAATAGATAATTTTCATAATATTTAGTGCCACTTAGATTAGAATACATGTATAAAATTGTTTTAAGGACATTACGACAAAAAAAATTATTTAAATACAATATTTTGGCAAAGAATTAACTTAGAATAACCTTATTTCAAAATGTTCTCCTTTTATAAAAAATGCTTCGATTAGAATAATATTTTGCTTAGAAAAAGTAAAGACTTCTCCAGAGATTCTGAACAAGGACTTTTGAAAAATTTATATTTTCAGAGTTACCACCAATTGAAGTAACTATCGGCATTTTTTTTCTAAGAATTTCTCCCCTGTGTTGTAGTAAAATTTGGAGAAATCCATTTCTAAGCTATATAATTCAAAAATTCTAATTCAACTTCTGTACAGAGGTCTGAGCTATATACAGGGAAAATATTATTATAATAGAAGCATTTTTCATAAAAGGAGAATGTTTTGAAAATGGGTTATTCTATGTTAATTTTTTGTCAAAATATTGTACTTAAATAATTTTTTATTGTAATACTATTCTTAAGACAATTTTATATACGTTTTCTAATCTATGTGACAATAAATATCATAAATATTATCCATTTATACGCGTTTGCAAAAACACATTTCCGAACGTAGTCGGATACCTTAAGCAGGAAAATGTGCCATAAGAATTAAAATTCGAAATTTTAATGAAGTTAATTGGCGAGAAAGTTGCCAATATTTTGGTTTATATTAGTGATGACAACTAGGAAATTTGGAGAAAATAAACTCATTATTTGTGAAAAAGTATAAAGCCTCTCTTTGTTTGCTTAGAGAATTTTAAGAAAAGTAAATGCTTCTCAGGGCCTATCAGAGTTTTCCTAGCCTTGCATAGTATGCGGCGTTCTATAAGTTATATAAATGGTACTTTCATATTATCGTAACAGTATTGGCGATATTATATGAAAGGAAGCACATGGTTGCCAATTCAGTGGGTACGACGCGTAGTAAATCGGGTTACCAACTTGGCGAGTCATTTTGAACGTTAGCATTGTTTTGATAGTACATAGGTACCATATAAATATATTTATTATATAAATATAATCTACGTAAGTAATTTATATTTAATTTTTTTAAATAATTGGAATAATTGACATTCACACACACAAATCGAATATACTCATATATAAATATATAAGAATGCATGATTATTTAAACAATATCTTAACAAAAAAAATGGATGAAATAAATAAATCCACCGATGAATGGGCAAGAAAAAGAGAACTACACTACTTAATCTCCGCATGCAAAAATGTCGTAACAGAAAACGTAGTACACCCAAGCAACTGGATTCTCTTGCCCGGAATAAATCATAAGTTTTAACTTCTTCCGTGTGGTCATAAGCACACTAACAATTTTAACACTAACAACACACACCTTTTTGGGGCATAACACCTAATGATATTTTTAATCATGTTGAATTCCGGGAGGAATTATTGACTAGTACTCCCAAGCATAGTAGCTATATCCGGAATTACTCAGACAACTGGCACTTGAAGTAATAAATGACCTACTCGATCAAGCCTTGATTATTTACACAGATGGATACGGGTAGAACAGTGTGAGTGGTATTGTTTGTAGCACTCCTGGGAATGATGTTAAAATCAGCATCAGGAATCCTGATCTCTGTTCCATCTTTAGATCGGAACTCATTGCTCTCGATCATGCTCTCAACTCTTATAAGGACAGCATCTAGATTCTGATAGACAGCAGCAGCAGCTCCATCCAATATTTGAAGAATTGGCCAAAAATTATGGACAGTACTGGTCTTGATATTTTATCCAAATAAGCTAAGCTTGTGTGGTCAGAGGAAACAAGTATGTCTCCAGTGGATACCATCACATGTGGGTGTGCCTGGGAACGAAGCAGCTGATGAACTGGCTGGTAGGGGTTGTGATCTCTCTAACCCCAGTTCCACTATCTTAAGCCATTCGGAAATTCATTCCCTCCAAAGAACTAAAATGAATTTAACTTGGCGAAACCCTTTTGCTCACCTCTGGTACGCAGCTATGAGTCCTGGCCTATCTCTACAGTGCAGGTGTTCCAGGGCTCATCAGACGGCCTTGGCGCGCTTTAGAAGCGGTCACTTGTGTAGTATAATTTTTGTGCAGAGGGTAAAGTCTTTCTTTATATGTCCCTGCTCTCTCCCTGCTTCTTCTGCTCATCTTCTGGACTGTTGGGGAGTTTCCCTGCGACAGTTGTATGAAGAGCAAGACCTGGTGTGTGACACTATTATGCGGGAAGGTCAAATGGATTTGGTGTAGGCTTTCATGCTCCAAGGGGATTGGAAACAACGACAACAATTTTTTTTTCTTCTATTTTTTAATGTTTTGTGTTTCTGTAAGCATTTTGTAATTTCATGATATTTTTATCAAGAACAACAAGTATTAAAATGTAAAAACAATATATTATAAAATTTCATTGCTCTTACCACTCAGTAAGAAGAATGTGTTAAACTATAACAATGTATTAAATATTTTTTGGTGGCTGGTTCATTGTCTGTTATGGCATTTCTGTAAACATTTTACAGTATCTTGATATTTTCATCAAAAGAGATTCCCTGCTTATGTTAAGCAAACTTTTTTATTTTCTATTCCTTAACTTTTTTGCCTACAGAACCCAATTTTCCCCTTCCCCCCTCCTTTTTTCATTTCCCCGGCAAAATCTACAAATGTTATTTTCTGCTAAACAGTGAAAAAATTTTTTGAGCCCCATACTCATTTGGGAAAAACCCTTTTGGGGGTTTCATTAAGGGATTATTTTAGATTTTAGAACAGCCATCTCATGCAAAAGTACCATAAAAATTTCATGCCAATATATTTTTTGCATTGTGAACCACATTTTTGATTCCCCATAATTTCCAAATTCAAAAAAAATTTTATAACAATACTTATAAAAATAAAGGAGAAATTACAAGGGATATAAAAAACCCAAAATTTTAACCCCAAGGATATATGCGTACCTTGTTTGGTACCATCATACAGAAAAACTCAATAATTCCTTTATTTTGTTGAAAAAAACCCCGACGGGAGTTTTCAGTTGCTTGACAAAATTTCAAGTTTTTCAATGGCTCGAAGTCCTGGTCCTGGCTTTTTTCCGGTTTTCCAAAATTCTCTTTTCCATTTTTTGATCTTTAAGTTATTTGGTTTTTTTCAACACAGTCAACCACAACGGTGGTCTGCCCCGGGGTTTCTTTATGGGCTTTGTAAAAGATTTTCTTGCAGCAAATCTTCATTCAATTGAGATGACCACCCCAAAAGTCTTTTGGAAAATTTTGGATCGGGTTTTTTTAAAATTTGGAGTTCTAAGTTAGACCCCTTCCATGACCATTCATTGGATCCCATCAAGAATACATAAGATTTTTCTCTCGAATTTTACCAAAGCTTTCACACATATAAAAGTAAAGGCCCAAGTCTCTGATGCAGAAGCGGACGAGTTAAAAAATTTTTAAAAAAAAATTTAGTGTTTAAATTTTGAGAAAACGGTTTTTAACTAACTCTTCAAACATAAAACATTTTTGGGTAATGATTCTTTCAAGCATTTCTTATATTGTCAATTATCAATAAATTATGCATGCACTGGGCTTATATGTGTACTTTTTTTATCCATTTTTAGCATGGTTAGCAAAAAAAGAAAGTTTCCAAATCTTCATGTCCTCTGCCAATGGATACTAAAGTTCTAACCAGTTTGCTATTTATATCATACGAACCAATGGCGTAACGAAGAATATTTTAGGGCCCCCTTGTACACTCAAGTCCAAATGCGTACTTAGCGTCAGTCAAGCTTTAGGCCCCTTAGAGTCCGTGTCCTACCCCCACCCCAAATTGGATGTTTGGGGGGTTAATTTACCCTGATGTGAACTCATTCTCTACTATAACTTGAGTAAACAGTTCCATAATTGTTCGTACATTTCGTTTTTTTTTTTCTTTTTTCCGACTTCAGCATTTTCTTCCCTGTGACCCCGGCGCATTTAATAATTTGGGAAAAAAATTTAAAAACGTGCTAAAACGTGTTTTCTTATTAAAAAAATTTTAAAAAAAAAAAATTGTTGGGGGAGGTTTTTTTTTTTTTCCCTTTATCAAAAGGCCAGCTTGATATTAATTTCTGTGTGTGTGATCGTTAACTCTTTAACAATATCGCAGTTTTAAATATATTTTTCAAGAAACTGAATGTGATAAAAAAATATTGACAAGACACCAGAAACAAAAATTTGATCTTTTTTGTAATACGAAGGGCTTATGAAAACCTCCCATTCCCAAAAAAATTCTGAGGGATTTATTATGTTTCCTTCGCCTTAAGATATCCCACTACCCTAAAATTCTGAATTTTACCAAAAATTGACAATTTTTTATTTTTTTTTTATGATTTTATTTTATAGCGCCATCTAATTAGCTTTATAGAAGTAGCAAGTTTATTATTTCCCATTCACTGTAACAAAAACTACAGTGTTTTAGTAAAAGCAGATGCCATAACTTTTTAAAACGAGATTCCTTAAACAATCCCAAACTTTAAAATATTTTTGAAAGGTGTTTTTTTAAAAAGCTTAAGGGGGGGCAAATTGTAAAACGTTTTGAAAATAATTAAGTGAAATTTTTTTTGCATACTTTGTATAATAGTAAAAGTGTTTTAATCTTCAGATTTGTCAATCACTGTTTTATTACAAAGTTTACACTCCCTTATGTAAATATAATCACTGTTCTGTAAATTTAATCACTGTTCTTTTCTTCCACTAAGATAAAGTACTCTAGTTTTTGAAAAAATTAAAATATCTCTTATCCTAAAGGTCTTTTTAAAATTGAATAACAAAGCAACATATGAGAATTTAAAGTTTGTTCACAAACGTTTTATACAGAATGGACCCCGTTTATGCAATTTTTTGTAAATTGTTACTAATTTTTTCCCATTTTAGTAATAATAATTTATTTTTCTCTTCTTAATTTTAGTCTTTTTTTCTTAAAATGTACTAAATAAATCTAAAAAACATAAAAAAATCTCCATATCTCCATAAAAAAGTTGGCCCAAGTCATCGGATACTTTAATTCCGTAGGAAAACGGAACTCAAAAGAATTTTTTTATTAAAAATACCAAGTTGTGTTTTTTTAAAAAAAATTCCCATTTCCCAGTTAATTAGGTAATTAAATTTTAAGCGTAATTTCAATTTTCTTGGATTAAAAAGATTGTGTCAAAATTTAAATACATCATGATTCATGGCAGGTTATAATTAAGTAGTATGTATGAAAAAGCATTAAACACAGTTTTGTGTTTCATGATCCATTTCGTGATATCATTTATTGATTTTAAACAGTTTTTATTGCTACAATTTATTTAAAAAATAGAGAAATTTATGTAAAACTCAAGATTCAAAAACAGGATAAGAAAAAGACGCCAGCCAGTAAAAAAATTCTAAATAAAAGAATATTGAAATCATAAAGTATTTATGAAATTTGAAAAGTTGAATGCTTTGATTCCTACAATACTTTTAGACGATATTCGAGTATATAGCGATATAAAAGGAAAAATTCATGAAGATATATAAAATTGTTTTTAAAAATATAGCGGAATTAGCATCCAATCTAAAATGTGTATGTAGTTGGATTATTTCATTTCAAAAACCTTCTGTAACGAATAAAATACAATGCATTGCATTGTGAAGAAGAAGAAAAGATTACTGATAAAAATTTATTATGCAATTTAATAGCTATTCTGATAAAGAATATATAGTTTTGGAAACTTGTTATAATTTATTCTAATATTCTTCTGCTTAAGGCGATACAAAGGTACTTTGAAAACTCATAGACATAATTCTGAAAAACCGCTTTTAATTGCTTATATATGTCATAAAATTATACTAAAATTCATTTTAAGAGTCGGCATATATATATATATATTGTTTAGACTGAATATACAATTCATTTTTACTCTTATTGAAGTATGTTCCATTATCAATTGAAAATTCTTTTGGCTTGCCATTGCTTTTTGAATCGAACTAACTCATAAATAATAATTTATTCTTTTGAACACTGTCTTCAACATTATAAATGTTTTTTTTTTCATTTCATCTACCTGTACGTTTCTAAAGAAAGAGAATATAAATATATTTAATCTGTTTGGTATATCTCCTTGCAGTATTACTAAAAATTTATTTCATATCCAGGGATATTAAGAGCAAATTTATCGAGTAAATATAAGATTAAAGAAAATTTTCTCTTAAGCAGGAACACCTGTTTTTCTGCCAAATGCTCAGTTAAAAATTGAATCTCCAATTGCCTTACACTGACAACTTAGTCTTAATATGTACAAAAACTCAAAAAGTAGAGAAATTTCTGTAGATGTAGAGAAAAAACGTCCAGAGCCTCCTCAAGAATTCAGAGTAACAAACTTTGCATTAAATAATAGTTTTGAAATTGAAGTTTTTCATAAAACCAGTTTCTTTTCTAAGGAACGTATTTTGATCGAGTTCAAATGGATATTCAGTATTCTGCAGTTAGTTGGAATAAATGGCATGAATTACTCCAGAAGTAAGGATCCTTGTCCAATCAAAAAGAAGAAAGGATGGAATATTAAAATTGGATTGTTTAGTTGCTGTCAAAGTTGGTGGAAATATTTAGTTTTCTGTAATTTGTGCATCAAGATATTCTCGAATATCAGGATTAATCAATTTTCTCGGGACAAAATGAATGAAATCACCATGTGTTCCATTCAGTACTGCTAATATTGTCTTTTATATTGATTTACAGAAGAGAACATGCTCTCTTCCAGAGGACAAAAGAACTGAGTCGGATTTACAAGAGGTTGCCAGAGACCAATATCAGAAAGAAGAAATATCCATTCATTGCTGGTTTTATTTTAATTTTAATTTTTATGTTAACTTCATTTGTGCTACGCTTTGATCTAGAGGAGAAGCATAGCGAACTCGGAAAATATATACTCCTATTTCATGTTGATATTCATGTCCTTGTTTTCAAAATTCTCTATTATCTCACTCTTGCCAATGAATTGTTGATTTATACTATAGGAATGATTATACTTTCTCTTATGGTCATTTATTATAGCTTCATGTGTAGTCTTATCCGCAATGTTTTGAAACATTTACTTAAAAAACTTAACAACGAATTCAACAGCAATTTCTTGTCGGAAGATTTTAAAAATTTGGTTTTAATCTATTGCGAAGTTGTTACTTGTTTGGATAATATGGATGAAGAGTGGTCACTTCTTGCTTTTGTAACAGTTCTCAATGGCATGCTTGGGTTATTTTGGTGTTGCTATATAGTGACATTTTATTCCGTCACCAATCCCGCCGATTATTCTAACTTATTGTGTTTTGCAATAACTTTTCTGGGGTTGAAATTGTTAATTCTGTTTTCCGCATCTACTACAAATGAATTATTAGCTAAAATTAAAATCGGTTTTCGTTGTATAACGTACAGAATCTCAACTCCTCACCTAGAAATAAGACGTCGTCTGAAAGAATATTTAACTCGAGAAACTCGTCTGACTCTTTGGAAGATTTATGTGATGGACATGCCTTTTGTCATTACAAGTTTTGGTGCTCTGTTAACTTACGGAATGTTACTCGGTACACTAGGAAAAACAAGTTGAATATTCATTAGAAATATTAAACGAATACGAAACACGCGCGAGGCTCAAATATTTGACAGGGCATTATTTCTACAAATCTTTATAAATGGTTTCATTTGCCAAGATGTTTCATCTTCGGCAACCAGCTGTTGACATTGACAGGAGCGTTTTTTTGAACCACCAACCTGTCTTTTTATACTGCATTTCTCCTTTTCTGAGAAGAAAGTTCTTTTGAAGTTTTAATGAACTTTCTGAGAGATAATTAAAGAAGGTTGTGCTTTTCCAGCCATTACTGAGAATGATATGCATCATTAATGGGCTTGATTGTCCTCAGAACGTTTTTTCCGTTGACGCTGTGGATAGTATTTTGATGAAATGACGAGTTTGGTTACGCGGGAGCCTTTGCCGGTCGTCTGAAAGAATATTTAACTTCAGAGACTCGTCTGACTCTTTGGAAGATTTATTTGATGTGAACATGCCTCTGGTGATTACATGTTTTGGTGCTTTGTTAACTTATAGAATGAACTTATGGACTCGGTACACAAGGAATAACTAGTAATATTGAATATTGAAAAGAATACGGACCACTATCCTGTCCTTCTGCACTGCATATCTCCTTCCCTGAAAAGAAAGTCCTTTCGAAGTTTTGATAAACTTTGTGGGCGATATTTAAAGAAAGGTTTTCCTGCCACCCTTATGAAGGGGTACACCTATTAACTAGACAAGTATCTTATGTGCTCTTGGATCACAATTTTTTATAAATATATTTAACACTTAAAAAATCTTATTAGTGGTCCGTGGATTTAAATTATGAATTTACCTCTGGTCCGTGAGGTCAGTTGTTTGGCGACCGCTGCCTGGAAATACATGCATAGGAGCGATCGATGATGGATGTAAGAATTTTAATTTCCGATTATGTGAGCAGTAAAGTGAATCCTGGATTTGTCAAGAAAGCATAGAGGAAAAAAAGTGAGATGGAACAATGTAGTAGTTTCCCCAGCAAAGAAATTGAGTGATCGGATAAAGATTTGCTTTCGCTAAACTTAAAATTAAGTCAGCAGCAATAAAAATTTCGTGAGCATTATGCATACAATATAATTAAATCCAATTTTTTTATTAAAGAACAATCTCTCTTTACATTAAATAACTTGTGTGGATTTTTAAAAATTACTTTTATATTTTTAATTAACTTTTCTTTTTATTTTCATAATTATAAGATCAGAAACAATACTGGATAAATTATTTTGCAAGTAGCAACTATGTTTTTCTTCTTTGAATGATAAGTACATACTAAGGCATTATTGTCTACATCTACAGTGTGTAATCTCTTGTCCCTTAAGGGCACTTTCAGTCAAAATATTTAAATTAAGTATTTTCAACTATGGAAAATATTTGATCTCCAGGAAGACAGACATACCATATCTACTATTGTAAATAACTTTTTAAATGTTAAAATTTATTCAGATCTTCCTTAACATGGATGTTATTAATACAAACAAGCTCTTACGAAAATGCGTCATATTTCCGGTGAAGTGACTTTTTAGTAATTTGAAACAAATGTCCTAGGTTTAACTGAATACAATAGACTTATATATAGAACAATACAATAGAATTTAAAACACAGGAACATTTTCCGTCTAAACAATCATTTTTAAGCAATTTTTTTTAAATTTATATTTAAGATCGCGGAAAACTCATATTTTGATAAATTATTTGCAAATAATAAACATGCCCTATATATGTGAACACAAATAAAGAGTAAAATATCATCATTTGCATCTACAGTCATCATTTGTCCCCTGAGCGAACAACAGGAAAATAATTCAAATAAAAAGAACCACATTTTTGTACATTACATTTTAAAGTTTAAGACAATGACGCCACTATCAGACGATGACTTATTGCCGAAACGTTTTAATTCAGTTTGATTAAGAGGTGCTGCTGAAAAGTTAAAATCTTATTTTTGACAATTTGAGATTTTTACATTTTAAATTGTACAGAGTTTCACCTTCTAAAGATATCTTACTTTATCCTCTTAGGGTAATTAGAAGCCCTTAAACCTATTTTAAATAACAGCTGAAACCGGCTACGCCCATTTGAAAGGCGAAAATGTAAAACAAAGTACCTCATGCTTTTGGCTTAAAAAGTTAAAACGTCTGGATATAAACCAAAAACATTTATCTTTTATTGTAAATTGAGTTTTTATTTTTTTTATTTACTAGCCGATTAAAGCCTCACTGTATAGTTGCTATTAAAATCAATTTATCGTAAAAATGTAGATTTTGATATTCGATGTACCTTTCTTAGAAACTACTGTTCACAGAGATATGTAAATGTTTTTACGATATATTTGGTAATGTTGATAATATATACCAAAATGAGCTTTTGTAAAAACTCAAAAATTACTCTTACAATTTTTTGTGAAAATGGGTCAAATTTCACTATGTTTGATAAAAGTATTTTATAAATTATGAAAATTCAAAACTAGCTTAAAAGCTCATTTCAGTACAATAAGAATAAGAATGGTGCACTTAATTGGTAGAAAAACTTCAAGTATGTACATATAACAGATTTTGAGAAAAGGTAGATCGAAAAACAGCCACTTAACATTGCTCAGTATATATTATTATATATAGAGAGAAAGAGTTTTTTCAACTCCCCTTAAGTTAAACTTATCAGAGAAAGCTTTTTTTTTTGTATCACACACACACACACACATGTGTGTGGGATGTGTGTGCAATATTGCAATAATTTTAGTTTCTACTATCTGACATTTTATTCGTTATGATGTATTCCTTGGCTAATATATAGTGATCATTGTACTGTACATCTCTTGCTTCAGGGGCCTTACACAGCTGACTGGCCGTGGCCTGGCTGTACCTTTACTTGTTTATATTATCTACAACTTATGCTCTTAATGGAATGTCATGTAATTACCTCTTTTTTTAAATAGTATAATCATTTTTCGTGTTAATATCAAGTTGGGGCTGATGTTAATAAAGTTCGTAGGCTGATTCTAATTAAAATCTAACTTAGCTTTAACATTGTATTTCTTTTCTTAATATAGTATTTAGTAAGACATCTTTCAGTATTCACAACAACTTTTTGCTTTCGTATAGATTTAGTAAGTTTTTTGTACTTCCTGCATCGTTTTTCTCCTCTTACCTTTCTGTGACATTACAGCGGCGCCATTTTGTGTTTATGCTTGTCATGTTCTGGTTATCATACTGGCTTCAGCCAGCGTTCTGGCCGCTGCTGTGCGATTGGTGAGTGCGTTTTCATGTTTCGCAAGTGCCAGGCTGCGGTGCAAGGCTGGCAGCTTGGCGTCATTAACTCCAGCTGGCACGAAGTCGTGTTCGGTATCCAAATTTCTGCTTAGATATGTGGCTTTTCTTTAAAATATTTAAATAGAGCTCATGATTTACAATACCATCAAAAGTACCAAATTACTTACCTGAGGCCAATTTACATACCCTTCATCGTTGCAGAACATCTTCTCACTTCTATGCTGAAGCATGGAGGTGAAGGAGTTCTTGTTCTACATAAATCATGGGATTAAACTCTTATTTTTTCATTTACAAGCTTTATAGGCCCATATAGGAACCAAAAATGTTGAATTATCTGCCATCCCAATCAATTCCTCCTTTCTGTCAATTTTGAATTTTCTGAAACTTCTTAATCCCCAAGAATCTAGTTGGATCAATAAAACATGGAGATGGAAGTGTTCTTACTTGGGGGTGTAAGTCGGGCACAGAAATAGGTAATTTGATATTTTTGTTGATATTGTGAATCAGGAGCTCTTATTTAAATATTTTAAGAGAAATTTTAAAATTATCCGCCCAAAATTTGTATATTGGAAACGACTTCATTTTTTAATAGGATACGACGCTAAGCGCACTGCTCTCAACAATGTACGCCACTGGTGTCTCTATTAACTGTCCCTAAATTATGAAAAACATCTCCTCACTACTTTAGATATTTGGCCCAGTAGAACATATTTGGTGAGATTTTTGATGTAAAAAAAAAAGAAAACATGACAAATAAACACAAATGTGAAGTAAAAACAATAATCGCTACAGAGAAGAATGGAGGAAATTCGATGCAGAAATTATAAAAACTTACTAAATCTATACCAAGACGCTTAAGAGTTGTTGTGTACACTAAAATAGTATCCTACTAAGTACTAAATTAAAAAAGAACTGCAATATTTAAAGCTAAGTTGAGATTTTTGTTAAATGTACGAAGACTTTTGTGGCGTAATTTTTAGCAGCTTTTTGATTATTAATTTTTTAAAAAAGTAGTTATACTATTTTTAAAAAACTAATTATGTCATTCTCTATTAAGAACAAGTTGCAGATATCCTAAAAAAATAACAATTACAATATATTAATTTTTTATTAGTCGAAAACAATAAATTTTATAAGAAAATTGCAAGTGTAATGAACATCTTTGTGGCCCACTGTATATATATATATATATATATATATATATATATATATAGTGCAGTTATAATTATTTTTTATGTTTTTATTTTTTTAATGACTTGTATTTCTAATTTTTCCTTTCGTTAGCTTAATAAAAAGAAATTGGTGTATATTAAAAGAAAATTTGTTTCGATTACTACAAATAAACTAAAAAATATAAGGTACTGGGTCATTTTAGAAAAGTGGTTTATATTTCCACCACGTAAGCCTTTTGTCATATAAAAATTTCATAAAAATAAAACCATTAAAATACTGGGATACTCTTTAAAATAGTCTCTTCTTATGATCAAAGTCAATTTTTTAGAGTATTAAGAAAAATGTTCCGTAAAAGCCTTACCAAAATGAGCCATTCAATGTTCATCATTGTTTATTCTGACTCCCTTGTCCGTTCTTTGCGTTCTGAGCCCCCTGATTATTTTTCTGTTGGTTGCCCTTCTGGTTCGGCTTTCGGTTCCTGGTTTTGCTGATTGCTGGCGGGAACCGCTTCACACGCTACCAACATCAATGCCAGGACCAGAATGAAAGCAAACAGGAATCTCATGGCTGAAAGCAGTCAATTATAAAATAACACAAACAGTTGTGAACGGTTTGAGGAGAGAGATTCTCCTGGTATTTCTACTAAAAGGACAGCATGGGTACATCGTGTATACAGTGGTAGTGATCCTTTTATAGATCAACGTGCCATTTTTTCTAAAAAATGCTTGATGAGGTATAGACGTGTCGTCAAATAATTTTGACTTGCGATTATGGGGAAAAAAATAACAATAAATATATACAACTAAAAACTTTTAATTACTGTAGAAAAAACTATATTTTGCACCTGTATAGCAGTAAATGTTTCAGTTATACGTAATTCAAATTAAAAGTAACATTAGTGGACTTCTATTGTTTCAGATTAGATGATAAATAACATAATAATAGGATTTTAAGATGTTACTTTTAGCAGAATGCATGCTACCGAATTGCAACCATCTTCGCTCGTAAATGGTTTCTAGGCGAGATTTTTAATGTTATTCATCTCTGAAAATAATGACTCTCAAGAATAGGTAAATGAAAATATGGTTAATATTGTATGAGCCAACTTCTTCAAACTGTTAAATGTGTCTGGATACCGCTTTGCAGACGATGTTCTACATGCAACTGTTCCAGAACATAAAACACACCACTTGTCGTTCTTCTCATTAATAATCATGCCATATTTATCAGTCCACCAAGTTTGAAAAATTCTTTACATTAACTATCTTGTACTTATAGCTTTTTCTGAACTAGCCAAGTTAAATAATGGTCAGAAATCGTAAATATAACTCAAATAAACTTTAAAATACAATAATGTCAACGAAATTTACTACCCTATGCGTAGAAAAACTTCGCATCGTTAGCGTTTGCAGTCTACGACGTAACTAAGTAACTAAGTCAAGACAATAACAAACGAGTGTGCTCCCTGCCGCACCGAGAACCAATCACTCGCGTTTAAACGTAATACTTAATTGTGAACTTTGTTATTTTGAACTAAAATGCGAACGGTTTTGATTGGTGGCGTTCCCAAAATATTATGTCACGTGCCATTGGTTCACCATCTCTGGTATACAGAAATAAAAATTGAATGTTTACGGTTGTTTGTATTTACTTAGGTAAACCTTATTTTGTCATAGTGCTGCTTTAACGCAAATTTGGAAGTCAGTATGTAAAGCAGATGATTTTCGATATGTAAAGCATCTCTTTTGTTTCTACATTTAGACTTGTTGTACAATTTTTTTTTCTTGATATGTTAAGATTAATTTTTTAGGAGAACAAGAGACACGTACAATTGAAAGGTTAATACAGTCGAACCTCTATATATAACGAACCTCTATATTGCGAATTTTTCTATATAGCGTAAACTTTTCTTCCTGAACCTTGAACATTTCACGATTTCTTCTTTTGTAAAATAACAACCTCATAGCTTAGAAAATGCATTTTCTATATAACGAACTTTTATTTTGTGATTCAATCTTTTTGTTTTCTCTTTTAAAGTATTTTCTGAAAAAAATTTCAAGTTATTCTCTCTCTTTTAACACATTTTATGGCGGTCATATATCTTGAACTAGTTTTTGAGATCCTAATTCGCAGAGAAAGCAAGCCAGAGTTCTGGACGTTTCATCCAAGAAGTGCAACCTTTTAATCCCCATTGTCCAGTTCCTCCTCACTAGATGTTTTATAGAAAACATCTTCGATATCCCCTTTCAGCCCCAGTGGAGTTGTCCTGCGTCCCCTTTGTTCCGTAGTTATAAAATAATGTATGTTTAATAGAAAAAATTAATAAGAAATAAATTAGAAAATGTCCTCAAAATTCCGTTAATTTTAACATAAAAATTATTTTCCCCATATTTAAAATACAGTGTACTCGACATTTTTCTTGTTTTCCTTTTGCAGTTTTTCTTTTATAGGTAATATATATATGAAATAAACATATATAATTCAAAAAAAAGGTATGAATAATTGTTTTTAATACATAGAGCTTATGAATTAAAATTTGTTTTATGTGGTTTACAAAGTTTATTAAAAATTAACCTCTATATAATGAATTTTCCTATAACGAACATTTTTCCTCGATTTAGCAACTTCATTATATAGAGGTCCGACTATATTTGGCCTGAGTTTCTCTCTCCCCTCATAAATGAAAAACTTCTTAAAGATGAGAACAGATAGACTGTTTTTTAATCCGATTTTAAGCCAAAAAAGAAATGACTTGATGTTAAACTATGTCTTTGTGATAACTTGGTAAGTGCTTTTATTGAAACGCTACAGCTATTTCTCCGTTAAATCTTTCAAATAATGAATCTGAAGATAGCAAATGGTGTTTTTGCGCTCTCTGTTCCTAGGGCATTTCAAACGTTTAATTACCCAGTAATTACAATCAGATACACACACACAATTAGAATAATAGTAATGCGTACTGCTTTGAAAACATTATAGAAAAATTTATACAGCATTATTTGGGAGTTTCAGAAATACACAATACAAAGCTTTGTCGACAACAAGATCCAATCACGAGAGAATCAAAAGCGCAAGTTCTGTGAGAAAGGATTTGTTGTGAGTATTTATAATTTTGCCTTCTAAGACTAACAATAATCGTAATATATGAGATGAAACACTTTTAATTGTTTTCATGATTCTAGAATAATTAAACTGTTCATTTCTTTGTTTCGACATGATTAAGTTCCATTGTTCAGTGCTTCTCACAAATCTCAAAAATTTTAGGTCTTTGTCTTTTAACTAATGATTTTTCCCACTGTCTTCTTTATTACTTCGCAACAAGGAAGATAATTATGTGTCCCATAATGAAACTAATCATGCTTGGCGTGTAACCACTGCACACGTTATTCTTGTTTGTTAACCTTCGAATTATTTTAGATTAGAACATTAAAACGGCCTATTTCAATATTGCTAACGATTATTTTTAAAAACATCGTTGTGTATACGCGAGTTTTATTTCAAAAAAAATTATTTCATTTACGCTAAAAAAATGGAAAATTAAATACTGAATGATAGCATACTAAATTTTTGTAAATTTTTTTCAACCCATAGAAGGGGCTTGATTTTTTCTTTGTAAAAAAACATTATTGAGAATGAAACATTTTGGAAACTATATCAATATAAATTTATTATTTATCTGAGAATATTTTTATTTTTTCCCCTTTAACACATAAAATGGATAAAACTGTACTAATTTTCAGAAACTTTCATCGAAAATGAACCCTTTGGGCAAATTTCATATGTTAACAATACTTCCATTTGATAGTACTCCTCTTGTATGGCCCTTTTTCTCCCATATATAAAATAAAATTAAAAGGGTATCCAACATCTTTTTATTTCTAATTGCAGATCATGAACAGTTATTATTGAGTCGCCCAATCTACCCAGTACATCAAATACCGAAATCTGGTATATCTTATTAGTGCGGCACCATATTGGCGGATGTACCTCAATTGCCGCAGGTAATTTTGAAGCCCAGAGGAGGCAATCTGAGCCTGGACGAGATGCGAACATGTACTAGGTTTGACTTTGCCGAGAGCACCCAAGCCAAACAAATGCTCTAGGGATCTTTTTACATGCCGTGTATAATCATACGACCTGCATCTTGGGCAATGCCAACACAAATCACCATGCCACCCAGCCGACGTTATCCAACATATTCTCTATTCACCGCTTATTTAATGCTTTTCCCCTCTTTAATGATCACCGGGGTTTAGGCAAGATTAAGACAATCTAATACGACAAAAACTATCGACTAAAAGTGGGAGTTGTGTTTGACTGACTGTAGCCTCTAATTGATTACTTAAATCAATTTCGTTGAACGATTTCATCTAAGACCTTTTGACAGTTTTAAAAGGGTTTTCTGAAACATGGTATATTTGATTTTCTTGTACAATTACTTTCCTTTACTTTGAAAAAATCTGTTTATTAGTACGTTGCAGATAATTTTATGCTGGAGAAAAAATTATAAGGATATCGACTTGCGTACGTTTCAAGTTTTCGTACGTATTTCATTTTAAATGAAAATGTGTCAAAACTTAAATACAACTTCATGATTCATGGCAGGTTATACTAAGTAGTATGTATGAAAAAAAGCATTAAACATGTTTTATATTTTATGATCCACTTCGCGATATCATTTATTGATTTTAAAACAGTTTTTTACTACAATTCTATTTAAAAAATAGAGCACTTCTATGTAAAACCCAAGATTCAAAATAGATAAGAAAAGACGCCAGCCAAAAAAATTCTAAATAAAAGAATATTGAAATCATAAAGTATTTACGAAATTTGAAAAGTTGAATACTTTGATTCCTCAATACTTTTTAGACGATTTTCGTGTATATATAGCGATATAAAAGGAAAAATTCATGAAGATATATAATTTTTTAAAAATACAGCGAATTGTAAGCATCCCATCTAAAAATGTATGTAGGATTATTTCCTCATATTTCAAAACCTTCTGTAACGAATAAAATACAATACATTGCATTGTGAAGAAGAAGAAAAGATCACTGGATAAAAATTTATAATGCAATTTCTAATAGCTATTCCTTGATAAAATATTAATATATAGTTTTTAAAACCTGTTGCTAAAAATTTATTTTAATATTTTTTCTTGCTTAAGGCGATACAAAAGGTACTTTGAAAACTCATAGACATAATTCTGAAAACCGCTTTTAATTGCTTATATATATGTCATAAAAATTATACTAAAAATTCATTTTATATATATATATATATATATATATATATATATATATATAGCTCCAGATTGAATATACAATTCATTTACCTATTGAAGTATGTTCCATTATCAATTGAAAATTTTTGGCTTGCCATTGCTTTTTGAATCGAACTAACTCATAAATAATAATTTATTCTTTTGAACACTGTCTTCAACATTATAAATGTTTCTTTTTTTTCATTTCATCTACCTGTACGTTTCTTTAAAGAAAGAGAATATAAATATATTTAATCTGTTTTGTTTGTATATCTCCCTTGCAGTATTACTAAAATCATTTCATATCCAGGATATTAAGATAAATTTATCGAGTAAATATAAGATTAAGAAAAATTTTCTCGTGTTGGTGAACACCTGTTTTATGCCAAATGCTCAGTTAAAAAATTGAATCTGCACTGTCTTATACCGACAACTTAGTCTTAATATGTATAAAAAACTTAAAAGTAGAGAAATCTCTAGATGTAGAGAAAAAAACGTCCACCCTCCTTCAAGAATTCAAGAGTAACAAATCCTTTGCATTAAATAATAGTTACAAAATTGAAGTTTCATAAAACCAGTTTCTTACTTAAGGAACGTATTTTGATCGAGTTCAAATGGATATTCTGTATTCTGCAAAGTTAGTTGGAATAAATGGCATGAATTACTCCAGGCGCAAGGATCCTTGTCCAATCAAAAAAGAAGAAAAGGATGGAATATTAAAAAAGGATTGTTTAGTTGCTGTCAAAGCTGGTGGAAATATTTAGTTTTCTGTAATTTGTGCATCAAGACTATTCTCGAATATCGTGGATTAATCAATTTTCCGACAAAATGAATGAAATAACTCATATGTGTTCCATTCAGTACTGCTAATATTGTCTTTATATTGATTTACAGAAGAGAGCATGCCTTCCAGAGGACAAAAAGAACTGAGTTTGGATTTACAAGAGGCTGCCAGAGACCAATATCAGAAAGAAGAAATATCCATTCATTAAGCTGGTTTTATTTTAATTTTAAAGTTTATATTAACTTCTGTTTGTGCTACGCTTGATCTAGAGTGAGCAAGCTATTAAAGGAACTCGAAAAATATATATATACTCCCTATTTCATGTTGATATTCATGTCCTTTTGTTTTCAAAATTCTCTATTATCTCACCTTGCCAATGAATTGCTATTGATTTATACCTATAGGAATGATTATACTTCTTATGGTCATTTATTATAGCTTCATGTGTAGTCTTATCCGCAATGTTTTGAAACATTTACTTAAAAACTTAACAACGAATTCAACAGCAATTTCTTGTCTGAAGATTTTAAAAATTTGGGTTTTAATCTATATTGCGAAGTTGTTACTTGTTTGATAATATGGATGAAGAGTGGTCACTTCTTGCTTTTGTAACAGTTCTCAATGGCATGCTTGCTATTTTGTGTTGCTATATAGTGACATTTATTCCGTCACCAATCCCGCCGATTATTCCTAACTTATTGTGTTTTTGCAATAACTTTTCTGGGTTTAAATTGTTAATTCTGTTTTCCGCATCTACTACAAAATGAATTATTATCTAAAATTAAAAACGGCTTCCCGCTGTATAACGTACAGAATCTCAAATCCTCACGTAGGAATAAGACGTCGTCTGAAAGAATATTTAACTCGAGAAACTCGTCTGACCTCTTTGGAAGATTTATGCGGATGGACATGCCGTTGGTCACTTCACAAGTTTTGGTGCTCTGTTAACTTTACGGAATGTTACCGGTACACTAGAAAGTAAGTTATTCATAAAAATACAAAACAATACAAAGCACGTGCGAGGGCAACCATCTTGGCAACCAGCTGTTGACATTGACAAGAGTAAAGTTTTTGGAACTCTCACACCTCAACCTGTCTCTTATGCTGAGAAGAAAGTTCTTTGAAGTTTTACGAACTTCTCTGAGTGATGCTTAAAAGAAGGCTGCTTTTCCAGTACTATTGCAAAATGATATACATCAATAGTGGGTTTAATTGTCATCAGAACGTGTTTTTTCTGCTGCTGACGCTGTGACAGTTTTTTAGGTGGTTCGACTACGTCGGGAACCGTGATTTTAAAGGTATAAATGATAATATTTATGATATTTAGTGTCACTTGTGATTAGAAAATGTATAAGCAAAATTGTTTTAAGAATAGGGATATTAAAAAATTATTTAAGTAATATCTATGTTTTGATAAAATGAAATATAATGACCCATTAAATATTCCTCCTTTGTGAAAATGCTTCTATTATAATAATATTTTGCCTGTAACCTTGTGACCTCCGTACAGAGGCTCAACTAGAATTTTGAAATATAAATCAGAAGTGGTTTATCCATGTTTTTGTTGACAACAGAGGGAGAAATTTTAAGAAAACGCTGATCATTATTTCAATGGGTTGTAACTCAGAAAATAATGTGAATTTTTCAAAAATCATAGTTAAGCCTTTGTACAGAGCTCTGGACTATATACAGGCAAAATATTATTATAATAAAAGCATTTTTCACAAAAGGAGAACATTTTGAAAAAATGTTATTCTAAGTTAATTTTTTTGCTGAAATATTGTATTTAAATAATTTTTTTTGTCAAAATGTCCTTAAAAACAATTTCATACATGGCTCCTAATCTAAGTGGCACTAAATATCATGAAAATTATCCGACATTTATGCCCTGAGTTTAAAAATCATCACGTGGTTCCGGAACGTAGTCGGGATACCTTAAAGAAATGGCGGGTTTGTTACGCGCGGAGCCTTTTGCCGTCGTTTGAAAGAATATTAACTCCAGAGACTCATCTGTCTCTGAAGATTTATGTGATGAACATGCCTCTGGTGATACAAGTTTTGGCGCGCTTTGTTAACTTATAGAATGGACTTATGGACTCGGTACACAAGGAATAAGTAGTAATATTGAATATTGAAAAGAATACGTAATCACTATCCTGTCCTTCTGCACTGCATATCTCTTTCCCCTGAAAAGAAAGTTTTTGAAGTTTTGATGAACCCTTCTGGGCGATACTTAAAGAAGGTTGCTTTTCCAGCCAGCCATTAATACAATTGATATACATCGTTAGTGGGTTTGAAGTCATCAGAACGTTTTTCCCTTGAGCTGTGACAGCCCCTAGCTGAGATGGTATGGGTTTAGTTGTCGCGGGAAAGCCTTTGCCGTTTTAATCCATTCATGAGTTATCGAGAATATATTAGACTCTCTATGGAATAAATGCCTAACCGACCAAGAGATTTTAGACTGTGTTATTTCTATGTCCAATTTCTGGGCCACCACTTAGTTTAAACTGTTGGTAATGAAAGGGTGCATGACCCATGGGTAACTTGACTGCTGCTTGAGGCAGAATGATTTGAAGTGAACATTCATGCTCCGTAATGCACGCGTTAGCCGACTGAGACGAAAAAGGCATCCTGTTCGGGCTGGCCATTAAGCGCTTTTTATTCATGTCCTTTTGTTGTTTGCGTGAATTGCTGAAGTAGAGGTTGCTATGCATCAGCCACGAAGAACCAATAATTATTACTGTCTGGCTGTTATAAGAGTTACAGCGATACATTACTACTATCTGTATGCATAATGCACAAAACAAAAACCCAGTTCGAGAATGGATAACGTCAATTGATTATTGGTAACAGTTTTATAATTCAACAAAATGTAAAGAGAATTTGAAATATACCCAGCTTTATTTAAAAATAAATAAACTGTATCGCTAACTCCCTTGACTGCTGCTGGGGTGTTTCATTAGTTATGGGTGCAATAAATCTTTTACAAAATCTTCGGATTAAATACATTTGAACTTGTACACATCTGTTTAAGCCACTGATAAATAAAATTCATCACTATCTATTTAACTTTTGTCTTTGTTGAATTCTTTTCGTCTTTTTATACTTTACTCAATGCATGTATTAGTATATAGTGTGACCCCTTTTAAGGCAAAAATTACATCTTTTAATTTGTTCAGATATTAACTCTCCTAATTTAGCAAGTTCACACTTGTTTTTATTATCGTAGTGGAAACCCACGTTTTAGTATTCCTCCTTCTCATGAATATTTTTGGTTATTCAGGTCCATTTTATACTCTTAAGCATCCTTTTTCAAAAATATTTGTAAATTTCGATAGGATTTAATTAATAGAATTTATCTTTTTAAGCATGAAAATCTGTCATGAAGACAATTCAAGTATAAACATCCCTTCAAAAGTTTTCCAGTAGAGAGTATCACATATCATATTATAATTTCATTATATCTTTAAAAAGAAATTAAACTTCCGTGTCTATTTTCTTCTATTCGAACCTTTTTTATTAATTTTACTAAAGCAATCATTCTTTTCAAATTTTGATTAATTTAGATTTTATTTGTTGATAAAAGTAATAAGTATGGATCTTGTAACAGTCATGTATAAGGTAAAAAACGAAAGGCAATCGTACTAGAAGCGAAAAAATATGTTAGCTTAGGATATAGTCAGAAGCCAAAGGAGAAATCATTTCTGAAACTGTACAAACTTTTAAAGAAAAACCCCTGCATTCCTGAGAACCTACTGCAAGGTCAATCATCTGGCACTAGTATGACATATTTCAACTCCACGGCCAATTACATTTTAACACACAAGCTGTGTTCCGAATCATTGTAGAAAGTTCAATGTAAAAGCTTTCGTTAGTACTCAGCCAAAGACAAACACCACCATTTCTATGAAAATGGAATTTTTATCCAATTCTTGTAAAGAAATATTTAACTTGTGACGTCGTGGACTGGTAGCGGGATGAATAATTCACAGCAAATTGTAGAAATAAAACTAAAAATTTATTTTCTTCAACAACTTAATTATTATTGATGCAATAACGTAAAATCTCATTGTGCCAAGCTGGAAAGGTTCAGTCTATCTTTCTACGTTGGAGTTCAAAACGCAACACATCACTGCTTTGTCCGATAGCTGACACTTGCCCAAATCTCTATGAAGTGGGCTGGATAATTTCTACAACCGCCACCGGCGTTCATTCTCTTCTTCCCTTACACCAGGATATTCCGCTTAGGACTTGAACTGATTTCTACTCCGCTCTTAATATCGACTATGCATCTCTTCGCTCTCCGATCTCGATTTCTGCCCCTCGCTTCTAATCTCGATCCAATCTTCGTCTCATCTCCGCCCCATCTAGGTCTATGATCTCCCCCTCTCACCAAAAGTAATCCTTTATACTCCAGGTTCGGGTCCACTACACGCCCTCAAGGTCACCTCTTCATTGTCTGGGTCCCCAAAAGTCTGCACACGGTCCTCGGACTCATTAGTGTCCTATTCTTGCGGAACTCACTATAACACTGTCTGGCCCGTCTGAAATGTACCGCCAGGTTTCTCGTCCGACATCTGTACACTTGTCCATCACGCTGCTATTGTTTTGAAGTCATTCTCCGTCATCTGCCTAGCATCAATGTTCTCGGGGCTTGTGAAGCTTCGTCAATTGGTCACCCGGTCGGCACTCCTATGTCCATTACGACTTCCAGCCAGAGTGTCGTCAGTGATCCGGGAGAGGCCAAACAATAGGCAATGACCCCAAAGCTACGTGCACTGTCTCCTAGCCACCTGCTCTGCCATAAAACTTGTCATGAATGGATGGGTGGGTCGTACCAAGCACAGTCGTTACAAAACTATCCATTTACTAAAAGGAGAGGAGGAAAAAAGTTTGCACGACATAAATAGCAAGCTAGTCAGTCCCTTTTTATCCATAAGTAGAAAAATCAAGGACATTCATATATCCTAAGATAATGCATTGATATTGATATTCTTAATGGACTTAACCTTAACTTTGAGATAAGTATTGTTAAAGTATGATCAAAATTTTTTGGAAATTACGGGAGTCGCCATTTGTGGAATATCACATGTGGCAAAAAGGATATGGAGACAACTAATGAATGTCAAATGAATTTAGCTTTCATACAAAGTAATGGCAATCTAAATCCCTTTCAATTTTTAGCGGAATATAGCATTTATGGATTTGATATCAAAAATTAAAAAGCAGGAGTTATTGAAAGAAATTGTAATGAGTCTGGAAATAAGCAGGGAAGCGCTTTATTTATAAAAATGTCGTCTGTAAATCTGACAAATATTTTACCGAAATGTGTATGTGCCATAAAACACAATATACCACACCAAAAAATGATTAATGCATTGTTCTTAAATTATTATTGAATTCTTTAAAGCAATGGGCTATAATAAGCTTACCTATAAAAGCTCATCGAAGTGCAGTAGCGTAAAGTGGGAGTATTTGCCCCCTGTAAAGTCAGGTTTTGGATCCTGCAAGCCAGATCTTTTACGAAAGATAGGTAAGGTACTTGGCACTAGACGAACCCTGCTTCCAGGAATGGCAGGAATGTACGTTACGCCACTGTCGGAGTGACAGTTCGAGGTTACCGTCTAACGACCCCTTCTACTTGGTGTTGTATTTTCAGTGTCAAATAGGCTTCTAATCTTAGTACAATCCTAAACATTTGTTTTGTAATATTATATTTTCACTCGCAGCTGGGCGTATTTCTGCGGTGATTAATGTGTCAACTCATGTAATGAAAATGTCCTGAAAGCTATAGACGAAAACGTCCTTTAGGGAGGACAGCCTTCTTTTATAGGTTCTGGTCCTTCCCTCGAAAATGTCCCTCCTTTTGTCCAATTGCCTTTTCAATATTTTTAAACTGATCTTGTTAATCTCTGTATTCCGAGATGAACCAAACATGTTTCCAAAATGTCGAAGAACGTCTTGAAACAAATATCACGAGAAATAACAGTTTTCAATGGTATTTTTGACTTGGTCTCAAGTAGTGGGCAGATATAGAAAATTACATTGAGTTTTTCGAAAGAAATGCCTGTTATTAAAATCAATGACAATTATCTGCTTCCAGCGTAGAAAGAAGATTGAATATATATTTAAATTCTAATAAATTAGAAACAATTGGAAAAATCAAAATGATGAGAAATTAGGTAAAATATGGATGAAATTACTAAACCATTTCAAAATGTCGCCATTCCATATGAAACAGCGTATTTATTCTGTTGATTTAAGTTGTGCTGCCCTGGAACTAATGCAGCGGTTGAAAGAGTTTTTTTAGTAGGTAATGATATTTGTGAAGCACTAGTGAGAAAATCAAAATTCGAATGTTAATATTTTTAGTACTACCGTAAAATTCAGTATGAAGGATATTTTTTGCCCGAACTTTACGATATGTTAGAAAAATGATATGTTGACAAAAAAAAATCACCCAGTGGAAGAATACTCTTTAAGATAATAATTAATTAGGAATGTAAGCGTAATTAGCGTACTTTTTGTTTGAATTAATAAAACATTTCATATATTTAAGTTGTACTCTTTTTCTCTTATATTAACTAGACAAGTATCTTATGTGCTCTTGGATCACAATTTTTTATAAATATATTTAACACTTAAAAAATCTTATTAGTGGTCCGTGGATTTAAATTATGAATTTACCTCTGGTCCGTGAGGTCAGTTGTTTGGCGACCGCTGCCTGGAAATACATGCATAGGAGCGATCGATGATGGATGTAAGAATTTTAATTTCCGATTATGTGAGCAGTAAAGTGAATCCTGGATTTGTCAAGAAAGCATAGAGGAAAAAAAGTGAGATGGAACAATGTAGTAGTTTCCCAGCAAAGAAATTGAGTGATCGGATAAAGATTTGTTTTCGCTAAACTTAAAATTAAGTCAGCAGCAATAAAAATTTCGTGAGCATTATGCATACAATATAATTAAATCCAATTTTTTTTATTAAAGAACAATCTCTCTTTACATTAAATAACTTGTGTGGATTTTTTAAAATTACTTTTATATTTTTAATTAACTTTCTTTTTATTTCATAATTATAAGATCAGAAAACAATACTGGATAAATTATTTTGCAAGTAGCAACTATGTTTTTCTTCTTTGAATGATAAGTACATACTAAGGCATTATTGTCTACATCTACAGTGTGTAATCTCTTGTCCCTTAAGGGCACTTTCAGTCAAAATATTTAAATTAAGTATTTTCAACTATGGAAAATATTTGATCTCCAGGAAGACAGACATACCATATCTACTATTGTAAATAACTTTTTAAATGTTAAAATTTATTCAGATCTTCCTTAACATGGATGTTATTAATACAAACAAGCTCTTACGAAAATGCGTCATATTTCCGGTGAAGTGACTTTTTAGTAATTTGAAACAAATGTCCTAGGTTTAACTGAATACAATAGACTTATATATAGAACAATACAATAGAATTTAAAACACAGGAACATTTTCCGTCTAAACAATCATTTTTAAGCAATTTTTTTTAAATTTATATTTAAGATCGCGGAAAACTCATATTTTGATAAATTATTTGCAAATAATAAACATGCCCTATATATGTGAACACAAATAAAGAGTAAAATATCATCATTTGCATCTACAGTCATCATTTGTCCCCTGAGCGAACAACAGGAAAATAATTCAAATAAAAAGAACCACATTTTTGTACATTACATTTTAAAGTTTAAGACAATGACGCCACTATCAGACGATGACTTATTGCCGAAACGTTTTAATTCAGTTTGATTAAGAGGTGCTGCTGAAAAGTTAAAATCTTATTTTTGACAATTTGAGATTTTTACATTTTAAATTGTACAGAGTTTCACCTTCTAAAGATATCTTACTTTATCCTCTTAGGGTAATTAGAAGCCCTTAAACCTATTTTAAATAACAGCTGAAACCGGCTACGCCCATTTGAAAGGCGAAAATGTAAAACAAAGTACCTCATGCTTTTGGCTTAAAAAGTTAAAACGTCTGGATATAAACCAAAAACATTTATCTTTTATTGTAAATTGAGTTTTTATTTTTTTTATTTACTAGCCGATTAAAGCCTCACTGTATAGTTGCTATTAAAATCAATTTATCGTAAAAATGTAGATTTTGATATTCGATGTACCTTTCTTAGAAACTACTGTTCACAGAGATATGTAAATGTTTTTACGATATATTTGGTAATGTTGATAATATATACCAAAATGAGCTTTTGTAAAAACTCAAAAATTACTCTTACAATTTTTTGTGAAAATGGGTCAAATTTCACTATGTTTGATAAAAGTATTTTATAAATTATGAAAATTCAAAACTAGCTTAAAAGCTCATTTCAGTACAATAAGAATAAGAATGGTGCACTTAATTGGTAGAAAAACTTCAAGTATGTACATATAACAGATTTTGAGAAAAGGTAGATCGAAAAACAGCCACTTAACATTGCTCAGTATATATTATTATATATAGAGAGAAAGAGTTTTTTCAACTCCCCTTAAGTTAAACTTATCAGAGAAAGCTTTTTTTTTTGTATCACACACACACACACACATGTGTGTGGGATGTGTGTGCAATATTGCAATAATTTTAGTTTCTACTATCTGACATTTTATTCGTTATGATGTATTCCTTGGCTAATATATAGTGATCATTGTACTGTACATCTCTTGCTTCAGGGGCCTTACACAGCTGACTGGCCGTGGCCTGGCTGTACCTTTACTTGTTTATATTATCTACAACTTATGCTCTTAATGGAATGTCATGTAATTACCTCTTTTTTTAAATAGTATAATCATTTTTCGTGTTAATATCAAGTTGGGGCTGATGTTAATAAAGTTCGTAGGCTGATTCTAATTAAAATCTAACTTAGCTTTAACATTGTATTTCTTTTCTTAATATAGTATTTAGTAAGACATCTTTCAGTATTCACAACAACTTTTTGCTTTCGTATAGATTTAGTAAGTTTTTTGTACTTCCTGCATCGTTTTTCTCCTCTTACCTTTCTGTGACATTACAGCGGCGCCATTTTGTGTTTATGCTTGTCATGTTCTGGTTATCATACTGGCTTCAGCCAGCGTTCTGGCCGCTGCTGTGCGATTGGTGAGTGCGTTTTCATGTTTCGCAAGTGCCAGGCTGCGGTGCAAGGCTGGCAGCTTGGCGTCATTAACTCCAGCTGGCACGAAGTCGTGTTCGGTATCCAAATTTCTGCTTAGATATGTGGCTTTTCTTTAAAATATTTAAATAGAGCTCATGATTTACAATACCATCAAAAGTACCAAATTACTTACCTGAGGCCAATTTACATACCCTTCATCGTTGCAGAACATCTTCTCACTTCTATGCTGAAGCATGGAGGTGAAGGAGTTCTTGTTCTACATAAATCATGGGATTAAACTCTTATTTTTTCATTTACAAGCTTTATAGGCCCATATAGGAACCAAAAATGTTGAATTATCTGCCATCCCAATCAATTCCTCCTTTCTGTCAATTTTGAATTTTCTGAAACTTCTTAATCCCCAAGAATCTAGTTGGATCAATAAAACATGGAGATGGAAGTGTTCTTACTTGGGGGTGTAAGTCGGGCACAGAAATAGGTAATTTGATATTTTTTGTTGATATTGTGAATCAGGAGCTCTATTTAAATATTTTAAGAGAAATTTTAAAATTATCCGCCCAAAATTTGTATATTGGAAACGACTTCATTTTTTAATAGGATACGACGCTAAGCGCACTGCTCTCAACAATGTACGCCACTGGTGTCTCTATTAACTGTCCCTAAATTATGAAAAACATCTCCTCACTACTTTAGATATTTGGCCCAGTAGAACATATTTGGTGAGATTTTTGATGTAAAAAAAAAAGAAAACATGACAAATAAACACAAATGTGAAGTAAAAACAATAATCGCTACAGAGAAGAATGGAGGAAATTCGATGCAGAAATTATAAAAACTTACTAAATCTATACCAAGACGCTTAAGAGTTGTTGTGTACACTAAAACAGTATCCTACTTCAAGTACTAAATTAAAAAAGAACTGCAATATTTAAAGCTAAGTTGAGATTTTTGTTAAATGTACGAAGACTTTTGTGGCGTAATTTTTTAGCAGCTTTTTGATTATTAATTTTTAAAAAAGTAGTTATACTATTTTTAAAAAAATTATGTCATTCTATTAAGAACAAGTTGCAGATATCCTAAAAAAATAACAATTACAATATATTAATTTTTTATTAGTCGAAAACAATAAATTTTATAAGAAAATTGCAAGTGTAATGAACATCTTTGTGGCCCACTGTATATATATATATATATATATATATATATATATATATAGTGCAGTTATAATTATTTTTTATGTTTTTATTTTAATGACTTGCATTTTAATTTTTCCTTCGTTAGCTTAATAAAAAGAAACTGGTGTATATTAAAAAGAAAATTTGTTTCCGATTACTACAAATAAACTAAAAAATATAAGGTACTGTCATTTTAGAAAAGTGGTTTATATTTCCACCACGTAAGCCTTTTGTCATATAAAAATTTCATAAAAATAAAACCATTAAAATACTGGGATACTCTTTAAAATAGTCTCTTCTTATGATCAAAGTCAATTTTAGAGTATTAAGAAAAATGTTCCGTAAAAGCCTTACCAAAATGAGCCATTCAATGTTCATCATTGTTTATTCTGACTCCCCTTGTCCGTTCTTTGCGTTCTGAGCCCCCTGATTATTTTTCTGTTGGTTGCCCTTCTGGTTCGGCTTTCGGTTCCTGGTTTTGCTGATTGCTGGCGGGAACCGCTTCACACGCTACCAACATCAATGCCAGGACCAGAATGAAAGCAAACAGGAATCTCATGGCTGAAAGCAGTCAATTATAAAATAACACAAACAGTTGTGAACGGTTTGAGGAGAGAGATTCTCCTGGTATTTCTACTAAAAGGACAGCATGGGTACATCGTGTATACAGTGGTAGTGATCCTTTTATAGATCAACGTGCCATTTTTTCTAAAAAATGCTTGATGAGGTATAGACGTGTCGTCAAATAATTTTGACTTGCGATTATGGGGAAAAAAATAACAATAAATATATACAACTAAAAACTTTTAATTACTGTAGAAAAAACTATATTTTGCACCTGTATAGCAGTAAATGTTTCAGTTATACGTAATTCAAATTAAAAGTAACATTAGTGGACTTCTATTGTTTCAGATTAGATGATAAATAACATAATAATAGGATTTTAAGATGTTACTTTTAGCAGAATGCATGCTACCGAATTGCAACCATCTTCGCTCGTAAATGGTTTCTAGGCGAGATTTTTAATGTTATTCATCTCTGAAAATAATGACTCTCAAGAATAGGTAAATGAAAATATGGTTAATATTGTATGAGCTAACTTTCTCAAACTGTTAAATGTGTCTGGATACCGCTTCTTCAGGCAGACGATGTTCTACATGCAACTGTTCCAGCAGAACATAAAACACACCACTTGTCGTTCTTCTCATTAATAATCATGCCATATTTATCAGTCCACCAAGTTTGAAAAATTCTTTACATTAACTATCTTGTACTTATAGCTTTTTCTGAACTAGCCAAGTTAAATAATGGTCAGAAATCGTAAATATAACTCAAATAAACTTTAAAATACAATAATGTCAACGAAATTTACTACCCTATGCGTAGAAAAACTTCGCATCGTTAGCGTTTGCAGTCTACGACGTAATCCGCTACAAGTAACTAAGTCAAGACAATAACAAACGAGTGTGCTCCCCTGCCGCACCGAGAACCAATCACTCGCGTTTAAACGTAATACTTAATTGTGAACTTTGTTATTTGAACTAAAATGCGAACGGTTTTGATTGGTGGCGTTCCCAAAATATTATGTCACGTGCCATTGGTTCACCATCTCTGGTATACAGAAATAAAAATTGAATGTTTACGGTTGTTTGTATTTACTTAGGTAAACCTTATTTTGTCATATAAAAGCTGTTTTAACGCAAAATTTGGAAGTCGGGGTATGTAAAGCAGATGATTTTCGATATGTAAAGTTAATCTCTTTGTTTCTACATTTAGACTTGTTGTACAATTTTTCTTGATATGTTAAGATTAATTTTTTAGGAGAACAAGAGACACGTACAATTGAAAGGTTAATACAGTCGAACCTCTATATATAACGAACCTCTATATTGCGAATTTTTCTATATAGCGTAAACTTTTCTTCCTGAACCTTGAACATTTCACGATTTCTTCTTTTGTAAAATAACAACCTCATAGCTTAGAAAATGCATTTTCTATATAACGAACTTTTATTTTGTGATTCAATCTTTTTGTTTTCTCTTTTAAAGTATTTTCTGAAAAAAATTTCAAGTTATTCTCTCTCTTTTAACACATTTTATGGCGGTCATATATCTTGAACTAGTTTTTGAGATCCTAATTCGCAGAGAAAGCAAGCCAGAGTTCTGGACGTTTCATCCAAGAAGTGCAACCTTTTAATCCCCATTGTCCAGTTCCTCCTCACTAGATGTTTTATAGAAAACATCTTCGATATCCCCTTTCAGCCCCAGTGGAGTTGTCCTGCGTCCCCTTTGTTCCGTAGTTATAAAATAATGTATGTTTAATAGAAAAAATTAATAAGAAATAAATTAGAAAATGTCCTCAAAATTCCGTTAATTTTAACATAAAAATTATTTTCCCCATATTTAAAATACAGTGTACTCGACATTTTTCTTGTTTTCCTTTTGCAGTTTTTCTTTTATAGGTAATATATATATGAAATAAACATATATAATTCAAAAAAAAGGTATGAATAATTGTTTTTAATACATAGAGCTTATGAATTAAAATTTGTTTTATGTGGTTTACAAAGTTTATTAAAAATTAACCTCTATATAATGAATTTTCCTATAACGAACATTTTTCCTCGATTTAGCAACTTCATTATATAGAGGTCCGACTATATTTGGCCTGAGTTTCTCTCTCCCCTCATAAATGAAAAACTTCTTAAAGATGAGAACAGATAGACTGTTTTTTAATCCGATTTTAAGCCAAAAAAGAAATGACTTGATGTTAAACTATGTCTTTGTGATAACTTGGTAAGTGCTTTTATTGAAACGCTACAGCTATTTCTCCGTTAAATCTTTCAAATAATGAATCTGAAGATAGCAAATGGTGTTTTTGCGCTCTCTGTTCCTAGGGCATTTCAAACGTTTAATTACCCAGTAATTACAATCAGATACACACACACAATTAGAATAATAGTAATGCGTACTGCTTTGAAAACATTATAGAAAAATTTATACAGCATTATTTGGGAGTTTCAGAAATACACAATACAAAGCTTTGTCGACAACAAGATCCAATCACGAGAGAATCAAAAGCGCAAGTTCTGTGAGAAAGGATTTGTTGTGAGTATTTATAATTTTGCCTTCTAAGACTAACAATAATCGTAATATATGAGATGAAACACTTTTAATTGTTTTCATGATTCTAGAATAATTAAACTGTTCATTTCTTTGTTTCGACATGATTAAGTTCCATTGTTCAGTGCTTCTCACAAATCTCAAAAATTTTAGGTCTTTGTCTTTTAACTAATGATTTTTCCCACTGTCTTCTTTATTACTTCGCAACAAGGAAGATAATTATGTGTCCCATAATGAAACTAATCATGCTTGGCGTGTAACCACTGCACACGTTATTCTTGTTTGTTAACCTTCGAATTATTTTAGATTAGAACATTAAAACGGCCTATTTCAATATTGCTAACGATTATTTTTTTAAAAACATCGTTGTGTATACGCGAGTTTTATTTCAAAAAAATTATTTCATTTACGCTAAAAAAATGGAAAATTAAATACTGAATGATAGCATACTAAATTTTTTGTAAATTTTTTCAACCCATAGAAGGGGCTTGATTTTTTTTTCTTTGTAAAAAAACATTATTGAGAATGAAACATTTTGGAAACTATATCAATATAAATTTATTATTTATCTGAGAATATTTTTATTTTTTCCCCTTTAACACATAAAATGGATAAAACTGTACTAATTTTCAGAAACTTTCATCGAAAATGAACCCTTTGGGCAAATTTCATATGTTAACAATACTTCCATTTGATAGTACTCCTCTTGTATGGCCCTTTTTCTCCCATATATAAAATAAAATTAAAAGGGTATCCAACATCTTTTTATTTCTAATTGCAGATCATGAACAGTTATTATTGAGTCGCCCAATCTACCCAGTACATCAAATACCGAAATCTGGTATATCTTATTAGTGCGGCACCATATTGGCGGATGTACCTCAATTGCCGCAGGTAATTTTGAAGCCCAGAGGAGGCAATCTGAGCCTGGACGAGATGCGAACATGTACTAGGTTTGACTTTGCCGAGAGCACCCAAGCCAAACAAATGCTCTAGGGATCTTTTTACATGCCGTGTATAATCATACGACCTGCATCTTGGGCAATGCCAACACAAATCACCATGCCACCCAGCCGACGTTATCCAACATATTCTCTATTCACCGCTTATTTAATGCTTTTCCCCTCTTTAATGATCACCGGGGTTTAGGCAAGATTAAGACAATCTAATACGACAAAAACTATCGACTAAAAGTGGGAGTTGTGTTTGACTGACTGTAGCCTCTAATTGATTACTTAAATCAATTTCGTTGAACGATTTCATCTAAGACCTTTTGACAGTTTTAAAAGGGTTTTCTGAAACATGGTATATTTGATTTTCTTGTACAATTACTTTCCTTTACTTTGAAAAAATCTGTTTATTAGTACGTTGCAGATAATTTTATGCTGGAGAAAAAATTATAAGGATATCGACTTGCGTACGTTTCAAGTTTTCGTACGTATTTCATTTTAAATGAAAATGTGTCAAAACTTAAATACAACTTCATGATTCATGGCAGGTTATACTAAGTAGTATGTATGAAAAAAAGCATTAAACATGTTTTATATTTTATGATCCACTTCGCGATATCATTTATTGATTTTAAAACAGTTTTTTACTACAATTCTATTTAAAAAATAGAGCACTTCTATGTAAAACCCAAGATTCAAAATAGATAAGAAAAGACGCCAGCCAAAAAAATTCTAAATAAAAGAATATTGAAATCATAAAGTATTTACGAAATTTGAAAAGTTGAATACTTTGATTCCTCAATACTTTTTAGACGATTTTCGTGTATATATAGCGATATAAAAGGAAAAATTCATGAAGATATATAATTTTTTAAAAATACAGCGAATTGTAAGCATCCCATCTAAAAATGTATGTAGGATTATTTCCTCATATTTCAAAACCTTCTGTAACGAATAAAATACAATACATTGCATTGTGAAGAAGAAGAAAAGATCACTGGATAAAAATTTATAATGCAATTTCTAATAGCTATTCCTTGATAAAATATTAATATATAGTTTTTAAAACCTGTTGCTAAAAATTTATTTTAATATTTTTTCTTGCTTAAGGCGATACAAAAGGTACTTTGAAAACTCATAGACATAATTCTGAAAACCGCTTTTAATTGCTTATATATATGTCATAAAAATTATACTAAAAATTCATTTTATATATATATATATATATATATATATATATATATATATAGCTCCAGATTGAATATACAATTCATTTACCTATTGAAGTATGTTCCATTATCAATTGAAAATTTTTGGCTTGCCATTGCTTTTTGAATCGAACTAACTCATAAATAATAATTTATTCTTTTGAACACTGTCTTCAACATTATAAATGTTTCTTTTTTTTCATTTCATCTACCTGTACGTTTCTTTAAAGAAAGAGAATATAAATATATTTAATCTGTTTTGTTTGTATATCTCCCTTGCAGTATTACTAAAATCATTTCATATCCAGGATATTAAGATAAATTTATCGAGTAAATATAAGATTAAGAAAAATTTTCTCGTGTTGGTGAACACCTGTTTTATGCCAAATGCTCAGTTAAAAAATTGAATCTGCACTGTCTTATACCGACAACTTAGTCTTAATATGTATAAAAAACTTAAAAGTAGAGAAATCTCTAGATGTAGAGAAAAAAACGTCCACCCTCCTTCAAGAATTCAAGAGTAACAAATCCTTTGCATTAAATAATAGTTACAAAATTGAAGTTTCATAAAACCAGTTTCTTACTTAAGGAACGTATTTTGATCGAGTTCAAATGGATATTCTGTATTCTGCAAAGTTAGTTGGAATAAATGGCATGAATTACTCCAGGCGCAAGGATCCTTGTCCAATCAAAAAAGAAGAAAAGGATGGAATATTAAAAAAGGATTGTTTAGTTGCTGTCAAAGCTGGTGGAAATATTTAGTTTTCTGTAATTTGTGCATCAAGACTATTCTCGAATATCGTGGATTAATCAATTTTCCGACAAAATGAATGAAATAACTCATATGTGTTCCATTCAGTACTGCTAATATTGTCTTTATATTGATTTACAGAAGAGAGCATGCCTTCCAGAGGACAAAAAGAACTGAGTTTGGATTTACAAGAGGCTGCCAGAGACCAATATCAGAAAGAAGAAATATCCATTCATTAAGCTGGTTTTATTTTAATTTTAAAGTTTATATTAACTTCTGTTTGTGCTACGCTTGATCTAGAGTGAGCAAGCTATTAAAGGAACTCGAAAAATATATATATACTCCCTATTTCATGTTGATATTCATGTCCTTTTGTTTTCAAAATTCTCTATTATCTCACCTTGCCAATGAATTGCTATTGATTTATACCTATAGGAATGATTATACTTCTTATGGTCATTTATTATAGCTTCATGTGTAGTCTTATCCGCAATGTTTTGAAACATTTACTTAAAAACTTAACAACGAATTCAACAGCAATTTCTTGTCTGAAGATTTTAAAAATTTGGGTTTTAATCTATATTGCGAAGTTGTTACTTGTTTGATAATATGGATGAAGAGTGGTCACTTCTTGCTTTTGTAACAGTTCTCAATGGCATGCTTGCTATTTTGTGTTGCTATATAGTGACATTTATTCCGTCACCAATCCCGCCGATTATTCCTAACTTATTGTGTTTTTGCAATAACTTTTCTGGGTTTAAATTGTTAATTCTGTTTTCCGCATCTACTACAAAATGAATTATTATCTAAAATTAAAAACGGCTTCCCGCTGTATAACGTACAGAATCTCAAATCCTCACGTAGGAATAAGACGTCGTCTGAAAGAATATTTAACTCGAGAAACTCGTCTGACCTCTTTGGAAGATTTATGCGGATGGACATGCCGTTGGTCACTTCACAAGTTTTGGTGCTCTGTTAACTTTACGGAATGTTACCGGTACACTAGAAAGTAAGTTATTCATAAAAATACAAAACAATACAAAGCACGTGCGAGGGCAACCATCTTGGCAACCAGCTGTTGACATTGACAAGAGTAAAGTTTTTGGAACTCTCACACCTCAACCTGTCTCTTATGCTGAGAAGAAAGTTCTTTGAAGTTTTACGAACTTCTCTGAGTGATGCTTAAAAGAAGGCTGCTTTTCCAGTACTATTGCAAAATGATATACATCAATAGTGGGTTTAATTGTCATCAGAACGTGTTTTTTCTGCTGCTGACGCTGTGACAGTTTTTTAGGTGGTTCGACTACGTCGGGAACCGTGATTTTAAAGGTATAAATGATAATATTTATGATATTTAGTGTCACTTGTGATTAGAAAATGTATAAGCAAAATTGTTTTAAGAATAGGGATATTAAAAAATTATTTAAGTAATATCTATGTTTTGATAAAATGAAATATAATGACCCATTAAATATTCCTCCTTTGTGAAAATGCTTCTATTATAATAATATTTTGCCTGTAACCTTGTGACCTCCGTACAGAGGCTCAACTAGAATTTTGAAATATAAATCAGAAGTGGTTTATCCATGTTTTTGTTGACAACAGAGGGAGAAATTTTAAGAAAACGCTGATCATTATTTCAATGGGTTGTAACTCAGAAAATAATGTGAATTTTTCAAAAATCATAGTTAAGCCTTTGTACAGAGCTCTCTGACTATATACAGGCAAAATATTATTATAATAAAAGCATTTTTCATTAAAAGGAGAACATTTTGAAAATGTTATTCTAAGTTAATTTTTGCTGAAATATTGTATTTAAATAATTTTTGTCAAAATGTCCTTAAAAACAATTTCATACATGGCTCCTAATCTAAGTGGCACTAAATATCATGAAAATTATCCGACATTTATGCCCTGAGTTTAAAAATCATCACGTGGTTCCGGAACGTAGTCGGGATACCTTAAAGAAATGGCGGGTTTGTTACGCGCGGAGCCTTTTGCCGTCGTTTGAAAGAATATTAACTCCAGAGACTCATCTGTCTCTGAAGATTTATGTGATGAACATGCCTCTGGTGATACAAGTTTTGGCGCGCTTTGTTAACTTATAGAATGGACTTATGGACTCGGTACACAAGGAATAAGTAGTAATATTGAATATTGAAAAGAATACGTAATCACTATCCTGTCCTTCTGCACTGCATATCTCTTTCCCCTGAAAAGAAAGTTTTTGAAGTTTTGATGAACCCTTCCCCAAGTCTGCATTTACAATGTAAATATAAATCTATTTTATGAAAAACAAGAAAGAGATACCATAATAAACTATCTCTTATCAGTAAAATCAGGGAATGTTTTAGTTCAGGGAATTGGACAATTACAATTATTTTTATTATCATATCAAAGTATCAGGTATAAAAGAAGACATTTATTTTCTAAGTGTATTTGTTACATTAAAAAGTTTAGAACATAGATAATATAGCTTATAGTTCCGAATGCTTTATATCTAAGCTTTTTAAAAACAACAGTCTGTCAAGTCTATTGGGATCCAAGCGGGACAGCTCATCACTTGCGATATTGCCGGCAATCGAAAAAAGGCGCTCACAAGGAACAGATGATCCCGCGGTACTCATATGCATCATGGCTATTGAACGAACGCGATGATAAATAGATTTTTTTCTGTTCTTGCCAGTAAAGCATAGGAAGTACATTTAACTAATTATATTTTAAAGATAGTACATTCAAACTAATTGTAAATAATTTTATAATTTTGACCAAAACAGAAAAAAATCGAAAGTCGATTTTCTAAGATGAAATATCGATTCCCTGAATCGATTCAGTGTTACATATCGATTTAAAAAATCGATTCCTTTTACCCGAGAAATTGATTCCTCGATTAATCGATCTCAGATCGTTATCCCTACCAGCACACACACACACACACACACACACACACACACACACACACACACACACACACACACACACACACACACACACACACACACACACACACAGTTCTTGAATGTCATCACTATATCCACTTCTAAAGTTATTTGCTTGGCAAGATCGACAATTTCTTCAATCAAATTACCAGTTTCATCAGGTTCTGTAACTAATTCCACTTGAATTTCATTGAGGGGAATAAAACGATGAATCGGCGAGATTTGGTAACCGTGAACTCCGAATTCCTGTAAGTCGGGGTAGCATAAGTAAAAATATTATTGTACTTAACAATCGGATATAGAACTTGACTACTTTTAAACTGGATGTGGGCTTATGAATTTTATTTATGAGCTTCTGTGTACAAAACATATTTTAGATTTTACTTTATTTGAGATCATGTTGATTTAGAACATTTAAAAACGTATACTGTTCCACGAAAACGTACAAAATTAGTTGTTCTGAAACATCATTCTTCCGTGACAGTGAGAGATATCACTTTTACAGTTTTTGTAGCAAATCTAATGTTTCAAGAATTCTTACGTCATACAAGAAGTTTGGATTAATGTCTTCAAAGTACAGAGAAAAATGTGGGAGATAAGAAAAATAATTTCTAAGCAGATAAAATTCTAATATGTAGTAAAATTAATTCAACAAAAGCAAGCACAGGTACTTGCAAGTATTTGAATGTCAGTGATTCAACTGTTGGTCGTAGAATTCTGAAAACTGGCCGGAGGGTAAACAGAACAAAGAGAAAAAACACTATTTTAACACTAAACAAGTAATATAAAAAAATGCCAATTCCTACTTAGGTCAACAAAGAAAATTTTTATTTTAATTACTTTTTATTAACTAATTACAACTAATATAAATGTGTACAAATATGGTAGAATCACTATACTAAGTGACAAAATAGAGCGCGAGTTTCCTTGAAATTTTCCATTTTCCTTTTTATAACTGATATTGGACTATTTTTTAGTTCTTACTATTTATTCATTGATTAAATTTAATTAATGAATTGATATTTGTGAAATTACTGTATTAACATCAAGTGTCATCCACTACAAGTTTAAAAAATGTATTTGAACTTGAGTGGATGCATAAAAAGTATTTTATTAACGATTGAAAATTTGAACAATATTTATAAATTGCTGTTTGTAAAAAATGCAACACCATTAAGGAATTCGTCAGAATTAAATGAAATTAAATGCACAAACGACTTGTATTAATACAAATAACTGACGAAATTTTCAAAGCAAAAAAATAATATTAAGTGTCCGAAATCAGTATTTGGTGTAACCACTACGCGCTGCAATACGACGTGGCATGGAGTCAAACACATTTTGAATGTCTGCTTGTGGAAGAGAATTCCATATTGCTTGAACGCGCAGCAAAAGTTCGCCTTTTGAAGCTGCAGGACATGGTTCACGAGTGAGACGCCAACCAACCAAATCCCACACGTGCTCAATAGGCGTCATATCTAGCGAATAAGCAGGTCAAGGATGAAGTTGCATGTGTTGGGCAGAACAAAAGTCTTGAATAGTCTTTGCAACATATGGGAGTGCATTATCCTGATGAAAGAGAACTCCAGAGATGCCTTGAAGGAAGGGAACGACTTCGGCCTTTAACACCTCACGGACGTACATGTTGCTTTTGTGATTACCCTCAATTCGTAGCAAATTGGATCGTCCATGATAAGAAATTGCACTCCAAACCATAACTTCGGGTGTTAGACCACTATATCGTTCGATAACGCACTCTGGAAAGCAGCGTTCACCGGCATAGCGTCTAACACGAATGCGGCCATCATGGTCCCACAAATTGAAGCGTTATTCATCTGAAAAAACAACTTGGTGCCAATCAGCTTGCCAGGCTCTGTGCTCATGAGCCCAATGCAGACGAAGCCATCAATGATTTCCCGTGAGGGAGATCTTGTATAAGGACACCCTTGCACGCAATCCCCAATGCAGCAGACGTCTACGAATTGATGAAGCCAACATTAGTACACCTGTAGCATTAGACCAACTGCCTGGAGGAAGATGTACGGTCATTCACCGCCATGCGGAGCAGGTGTCGATCGTCGCGCGCTGGCGTCACCTTCTGTCGTCCACTGCCAGTTTTTCGAGCTGTTCGTTGTTCGTCGGTCCACCCCCGTTCATACTTCGTAAGTTGTTGGAATTTCTCCTTATTTCGTCGTGGTGGGATACTTAGGTCTCACTACATGTTTACCACTAACAAATAATCATTAACTATTTTCAACGTCCCACTACAGCTCTTTATTTATACGCTTTCAGCATCAGTTCAGAGAGCGCTGCACACGCCACCATGCGTGTTGGCTCTGAAACTTTACTATTTTATGTAACATCCTAAAATTGATATTTGCTGCAAACTTCACATTTAATGTCGCCCAACCGGTATAGTGGTTAGCGAAGGTAAATACGGTGCCGTAGGGACTGGGTTCGAATCCCGGAGAAGACATGGATGTTTGTAAATGTATAGTGCCTACACGGCAGGGGGGTACTTTAAATAGCCGGCGAACCGCAAGTCCTCTCGTGAGGCTGGTGGAAGGGGAAGAGAAGTGGGAGGCCCTTGACCACCCCAGGATGTTCTCCCACAAAATTGGGATGAAACCGAGCTAAATCATTCTGTCACCTGTATGGTGCTCAAAGCTACGGCTAACGACAGACGTCACATAGCCCTTTGACATGATGAATTTCGTGGGCTTTGATCTGGCATTTGTCGATCAGGTGGCATTTGTAACAACAACAAAAACTTCATTTAATTCTGATGATTTCTTCATGGTGTTGCATATTTTTTTTACACAAACAGCAGTGTATATAAATAAATATATATAGGGAGAGTGTGAACTAATAGTAAGAATTGAGAGAAAAAAAGACAAAATGATTACAATGGACAAAAATATAAATAATAGACTAATGGAAATGGAAAAAATGGTTATTCACAGAGATGAAACTTATTTTATTTTGAAGGGTTATAAATCACAAATGCCGTTAGACGAAGTAACTATAGGCCCTTCCCCTCTTAACATGCCCAACAAACTTTCAAACACAGATATTTATAAACACAGTAACAGTAAGTAGATATATTTAGGGGAATGATTACAACAAATAGCACTGGAAAGCTTAATTCCTTTTCTCAAGACCTAATGAAATAATAATATGATGTAGCTATTCTATAGAAAACTTTTGAGGGGATATTTTGGTATGTGCTTGTCCTCCTTTCAGCTCGGTAAATTGTGTACTAAAAAAGATAAAACCGATTAATTTCATAAGATTTGAATTTCACCAGACTTCAATAAATCCTATAGAAAACATGCATAATATTTTCAAAAGATGTTTAGATAAAATGGTCTGACCGACGAAAGAACTTAAAATAGCGAAAGCTAAAAACCTGACTTTTCACGACGATGTAGTAAACAGAATAAGCACTATATTAACAAATTTTCAAAGTGGTTCCTGGTGCTCCATGTAACTACTCAGAGTGTCCGTGGGGTGTCAACTTTATTTCGTCCGCGTGAGTGAGTGAATATTAACGTCGTGCTATTCAGTTATCGAGGGTTTTTGGCGACAGACCTCGTGATTTTGAACCGTGGTCACGTGACGAGGATGACACCTGAGCTGGCATCCCTTCTACTGACTTCTACACTACACCAACGGGAGGACGTTTGAGAATCGACATATTTAACGTGCATCGTCCCATTCTGCATGACGAGTCTTCAGCGGTACTGAACTCGAACTCATGACATGTCTGCCACAAGTCCGTTACCTTGATCACTCTAGGTCACCGTATTATTATCCCCCCCCAAAAAAGAGGTTTGAAATCAAGCAAATTTTTTGTAACTCATTTCCATTACTATGAAAGTTATTAAGTGTTAAAAAAATTAAGAGCAGAAATTAACACAAGTAATATAAAAATAATTTTTTTGAATCCATTCCTACTTAGGTCAACAATTTTTTTTTTTATTTTAGTTACTTTTTATTAAATTTTTACAATTAAAATATAGATATATGTAAACATATGACAAAATCACAATATTAATTGACAAAATAGACAGTGATTTTCCTTGCAATTTTCCATCTACCTTCTAATATATGGTGTTTTGGACTATTTTTTTGTTTTTATTTATTGCTCTATTTTATATATTCATTAATTATATTTCATTATTCTTATAAAATTGTATAGTAAAAAGAAATCGAATTCTCAAAAATTAGGCTATCCCAGATGAGATTCGAACCCGCGACTGTTGGATTAGAAGTCCAACGCGCTATTCATTACGCTACAGAAAAACAACGGACGGTTTTCCTTTCCATATATTCTGTTGGACTATTATTTTTATTTGTTACTTTATTTATTCATTAATTTAAATTAATTAATTAATTGAGAGATATTTGAAAAGCTGTATTAATATCAAGTATCATCCACTATAAGTTAAAAAAATTGTATTTGAACTTGGGTGGATAAATAAAAAGTATTTTATTAACGATTGAAAATTTGAACAAGATCTGTATATATATAAATATATATATATAGAGAGAGAGAGAGAGTGAACACAAATAGTAGGAATTGAAAAACTTTAGAATATCGTTTTTTCAGATAGACACATAAAGTGTACAAGTAAAAACAATTGTCGAACGGTGGACGTCGGGACGATCTCGGGTGCGACTATATATGCAAGAGTAAAAATAAACGGAATATAGCCGTTATATGAAAAAACTTTTCAAATATGGCAGTATAAAAGAGTCGTACGTCTAATCAACAATTTACTTTTGCTTAGTGCATGATCCCAGTAGTGTAACGTTCAACCCAGCTGGTCTAGGATTCTAGGGATCTAAAGCCTGACTATCGTTAAGTACTGCTTTTTTGACCTGAAAACCTGACTTTTTCAGGGAGACCCTAATATTATCTGTTACTCCACTGCATGGCCCATATATCTGAAGTGAAATCAGCAAATTTTTCTTAGTTTCAACAGAAAGCAGTAATATTTATTCTTTATGTTGTTGTGAAGACAACCATCTCTTTGGTTTACCCATCTCACTAAAATAAAAAAATGTGTTTCTACATTTCAATGCAAAACTTATAATTTGAATAATATAACAGTGTTTTGTTTATACTTTATTTTTACGTCAACATTTACTATTCAGAACATCAAGGCTAAATTTATCATTTTTCTACACTGCTGACCACACAAAACGTAACACAAAGAAGGACGAGAAATATCACAGCGAAATTTATTTCGCAGATAACATGCTATACAAAAATCAAACGATTAAAATTGCAGCCTCTTGTGACGTGTGGATGATAACAAAATCAACAGTTATTGTCTCCACCATTGTTGGCTATAAACGCTGTCACACACCTCACTATAGAGTCAAAGAGGCTTTGGATGTATCCTTGAGTTACAGCAGTGCATGCGGCTTCCACATATAGCCAAAGTTGATCTGGTGTGGCAGAGGGTGGTGTATTTCGGGCCAGTCCCGGGAAGCACAGACCCCCCACGTTTTCGATTGGCGATAGATCCAGAGAACAAGTAAGCCAAGGAAGCAATTTAATCTGATGGATAAAGAAGAGCTCTTGAGCATTTTGGGCCGTGTCTGGTCACGCATTAAACTGTTGGTCGCGCATCATTTTGATGGCAAACGCTGAATGTATGGAAGAACCACGGGCTTCAACGCCTCAGAGATGTAGCGCTCTCTGTTCAGTGTACCGGTAATCCGTACTAGAAATCCAATACCACCCCAAACCATGATACTGGGTACAGGACTAGTGTGGTGATGCATAACGCAACACTTAGCAGCTTCTCACCACGGTGACTCCTAACTCGAATCTGACCATCGTGATGTTGCAGACAGAAGCGGGATTCATCAGTAAACACAGTGTCCTTCCATCCCATTTTCCATGTCCACCCTTCATCGCACAATTGGTAGAGCAAGCGCCTGTAGTTTCCATTCAAGAGTAAACGAAGCAGTGGACGCCTTGCGGACATTCTACTCTGCTGCAAACGGCGTCAAATGGTACGGGTGGACACCGAATGATGCGTAACCGACTGAATTTGTTATCCTATAGTTCGTGTTGTGGCTGCATGATCCATCACTGACATGTGCACAATCCGTCGGTCATCACAGACAGTGGTGTAACGAGGTGGGTCATTTCCTCCTGCATCCAACGATGACAGATCAGCATCACAGTTGTTTTGATTCGTCCAACACGTTGACCGATTTCTCTGAGGGATATTCCGCAATCCTATAGGCTACTATTCTTCCTCGGTCGAATTCAGAAACTTGGTCAAGACGCTCGATGTCTTCCACGAAGCATAAGTGTAAACAGCTTACACACACACAAAACCGCATGAAAAAAAAATTGCTATAATTTATATCTCCAATCTGTTCACCCCTTATATAGCGCTTGATGGTGTCTCTACGGTCGCCCGTGATGTACGCCTGCGCTATAATGCTAATGCTTTGTATATTTAATCGTCACCAACGTATGATGTGAATTTTATATGTTTTGCATACTTCCTTCAGGGTGTTGCACTTTATGTGGCCAGCAGCGTATTATGCATTGGAAAAGAATTATTTCTCTTGGCCAAGTGTTTGGTTTAAAAAGGGGTTCATGGGCACAGTAATTTTGAAAACCACTGGTCTAAACATATTAAATAAGTAATTGTTCCTGAAAGAGGTCCTATTTAGATTAATACATGCATTTTTTAGTGTATATAAAGACGTAAAATTCAATAAAAACACAGATTTAAAAAAGAATGATCAATTTACTTCAGACAGTTGATTTGCTCAAGTGTATGCAGATTCAAATGTATTATTCTGTGAATTTTGTAAAAAGATTTATTGTACTCATAACTAACGAAATTCTAGTAACAGAGTCAGGAAGTTTGTGATACAGTTCTCTTTTAATAAAGCTGGATATAATACTTCAAATTCTTTTTACATTTTGTTGACTTAAAAGATTGTTATATAGTGTTGTTATATAGTTATGTTTTATGTGCGAGTTGTGTTGAATGACATAATAATTTTGAGGAAGATTGTAAGTTTTGAATAATGCATCAGGCAATTATAATACAAGATGATTACAATTAAAGTCTCACTTTCAGCATGATGTTAAGAAGAGCTATTGATCAGATTGACTTCAAGTTCGAAATGAAGAATAGGTAAACGGTACGATATGAGAAAAAAGTTCTTATCAATACATGTAGCTGTAAGATATATGATAGCGATCATCTTCTTATTACAAAGCCAGTAATGCAACTTTTCAAAAGATATTTCGGAAAAGATAAAATATACTTGAAGAGAGAAATTTTATGATGTAAGAAGTGAGTTCGAAAGCTTATCAGTAGATGGAGCTGTAAGATACAAGAAGGCATTTCTCTGCACGAAATAAATCCTGTGATACAACTTTTCACAGGAAAAAAGAAATTTAATCATAAAAAAGGATTTTATGATTAGCTGTCATTTTTCAACAGACTGACCTTCAAGATCACCAGATCTCAATCCTTATGACTTCCAGATAAGGATTACCTTAAAAATTGTTTTTCAGTAACCCGACTGCAAATTTGGCTGATTCAAAGGCACTTATTACGCACCACATTCACAACGTGACCCTGAGACACTCCGTTCTGTTGTTTAATGGTTTCTTCTCGTGGCAGTAAATAGTAAGCAATATATAAAACATATCTCGCGGAAGTCTAGAAATAGTTAATAGGCATTTACATTGTTACCTTTTATGAAGTTTTTGATTCCAAGACAATTAAAAACCAAATTTTCTTATTCGATCAATCTGCTTTGTCGTGGTGTGGATGGGTTTTTTAGTAACAATGCTACAACTGTTGAAGGACTTGGAAGTCATATCGTCGGTCTAATTATCAGACTGCGTAACTCCATCTGGGATGCTAATTTGATACAGTAGGGCTAGGCGCCAAGTTGTTGTTTATGTTCGCCAAGATAAGCGATAATAGTACAATATGATTTACTTTGATATTTTTATCGTGCGATAATGTGGCTGCCATGAGGATAACGTATATTAGTGCTAGTGTTAGTTTTTGTTTTTTTTCCCCGCGGGATCTCTGCTCAGCAACAGTAACACATTTTTACAAATTTTACAACGCTTAAAATAGTGTAAATAATTTATGTCTGAAAGTGTAATTCATTAATATTACTTTTCGTTGTATTTATTTTATGTTAAAATCTTGCCACCACCTCTCCCTTCGAAATCTAGTTTTATTATGAAATAAAGAAAAAGTAGTGATTACACTGATCAAGGAATAAATTAAAAGCGGAACGCACACTGAGGCATGGCGTAGACAAAACAAAAGGATTAAGGAATCGCGCCAAAAAGCTCTTGGCGCGTTGCACTCCTATATCAAATCAGTAACACCAGTCTGATAATTAGACCGACGATATTTCCAGTAATAAAACCGAAACATTCATGAGCATTGAGCAATAAAGTTGCTTTAAAGTGCAACGCATGCCAAAGCCTTTGTACTTTGATTCAAAATGTCCCTTGTAGCGGAATTCCTTTTCGCTTTGCTGCTTACAGCCCCATCTTTTGATACGCTTTGAATTTTTTTTTCTTATGCCATACCGTTTCTCCTTTTATTCAAGTATATTCAGTTTAAATTTGAAGTCATTATTTCAAGTGGGCTTTTTTGCAGTATTTTGAAATTAAAACCTTATTTAAAATCACCCTGTACATACAGATAAAGTCGCAACATCGCTAATAATCACTTATAACAGTCAGTAAAAATTATTGGTCCTTCTGTTGATGAAGCAGCAGGGCAAACGAAATCATTAATAAAGATTTGTAGAAACAATGTGTCACATATCAAATATTCCGACCACGCTCAATTTATTCTTCCCCATACTTTTTTAATATTCAACTAGTTTTTCCTAGAGTGCCGAGTAACATTCCATAAGTTAACAGAGCCCAAAACTTTTATCAGGCGAGGCATTCCATACTAAATCTTAAACTCGAGGTCTCTCGAGGTTAAATATTCTTTAGCGGTCACGGGGTGGCCAACAGAAAACCCTTTTTAATTTTAGCTAAAATTCGTTTTTTAGTAGATGCGAGACCAGAATAAACAATTTAACCACAGAAAAACGATTGTGAAACAAAATAAGGTAGAATATTGTGCGGAAGTTATTTCAGAATAAAATGCCACAAGGTAGCAACCCCAAAATAATCCAATCATACTACTAAGAACTGTAACAAAAGCAAAAAGCGACCATTCTTCATCCATGCTAGTCAAACAATTAACTAATTACGTAAGGAAAACCAAAATTTTTGAAATCTTCCGACTGGAAACTGCTCTTGAATTCTTTGTTAAGTTTATTAAGTAAATGTTTCAATACATGGCGGATAAGACTGCACATTAGGCTATAATAAATGACAAAGAGAGAAAGTATTATCATTCCTATAGTGTAAATTAAAAATTCATTGGCAAGGGCTAGAAAATAGAGAATTATAAGATCAAGGGTATTTATACCCGTACGAAATAAGCGTATGTATTTTCCAAAATTGCTTTTCTTTCCCTCTATTTCAAAGTGGTACACAAACGAAAACATTATAAAAATTAAAATAAAAATAAAGCCAGCAATGATTGGATATTTCTTCCTTTTGAAATTGGTCCCTGGTATTCTCTTGTAAATCCGACTCAGTTCTTTTACCCTCAGGTAGAGAGTGTTGCCATTTTGTAAATCAAGTATAAAAGACAACATTAGCAATACTGAATGGGTAACATGAGTGATTTCATTGACTTTGTCCGGAAAATTTATTAATCCCGATATTGAGAGAAAAATTTTGATGCACAGCGTACCAAAAATTAAATATTTCCAGAAACTTTGGGAGCATTTCAATAATCCTTTTTTAATATACCATCCTGTCTTCTCTTCGTCTGGACAAATAGCTTTACTTCTGGAGCAATTCTTCTGTTTGATACCAATTAACTGCAGAACATAGAATACCCATTTGAACTCATTCACAATGCGTTCTTTAGTGATGAAATTTGTTTGTGCCGTATCACGAAAAACTTCGATTTCGAAGCTTTTTTTCCTAACAGAGTTTGTTACTCTAAGATCTTGAGATAGTTCTGAAGGTTTTTTCTCAATGTCCAGAGAAATTTCCTTGCTTTTTAAGTTTTTATACATGTTAACCATGCTGTCAGTGGGAGAGAGTTGAAGATCCAATTCTGAATCAAACATTTAACTTCTAAAAGGTGTTCCTGCTCGAGAAAAAATTTGATGCAATCTTATATTTTTTCAATAAAATTGTTCTTAATTGCCCCGGATATGAAATGAGCTTCAATAAAACTCGTAAGAGATATGCCAAAGCGATCAAATGTACTCTTATATTCACGTCCTTCAGAATCATTCAGAAAGATTAAATGAAAAACATTCATAATCTAAAAAACAGCGTACAAAAGAACAAAGCATTACCCATGAATTAATTCAATAAAAAAATCAATGTCAAATAAATGTAATTAAATTCAATTGATAATAGAATGCATTTCAATGAGGAGAAAATGATTTCTCTCTATTCAGATTATATACCACAATATCTCTAACCAATTGTAACCTGTTTTTCAAAATGATGTTTATGATTTCTCAAAGATCCTTTGTATCTCCATTAACAGAAAAGTATTAGAATAAATTATAACCACTTTTTTTCCCAAACCTATATCTTCTTTTTTAGAATAGGTATAGGAGCCATTAAATTGCACAATATATTTTTATCGTTGATCTTTTGTTCTTCTCCACAATGCAAAATTACAAAAGATTCTTTCATTACAAATAATTTTTGATGATTTTATATTTTATACTATGTGGTTGAATTTGAACTTTTTATACTGTAATTTGTGCTATCTTTTTAAAAGAACTTTTTATCTCTTCATGTAGTTTTCTTTTGTTCCATTACTGTCAAAATTTTCCCCTAAATATTATGGGAATTGAAATAGTCGACTTTTAAATTTTTCACAATTCTTCCTAATTTGAATATTCTATCATGTAGAACTCAAAATCGGGCTGTGAACTCTTCGTGATAGTACATTGAGATTGGAAGAAATTTTTATGTGTTCGCGATGCATTCGTATGCAACAACATTGCTATGATACAAACACTAAATTGCAAGAATTTCTGTGTTCCAAATCTTAAATCTGCATCTTGACTGAACTTAATTATAATTGAAACCTTGATTTCAATTTAACACAAAATGATTTATTTATGTTAACATATTGATTTTGTATCTGATTCCCAATAACAAATGCCCTTATCCATCCCAAAGAGAATGTATATGAGTTTACAATACAAAAATAAAACAATACTTCTTGATTTTAATTATAAACAATCAATTTTATAGTAAGGTTTTTTTAATGTACCATGTTATATTCATATTGCCATGCATTGTCATCCACTTCTGTGTTATGATCCAAATTTCTAGCTCATTGGGAAGTTAGTTTAAAACCATTTACAAAATTTCACCCGGTCAGACATACAAGAAAGCGAGTTAATAAAAACATGGTCAAAAAACCTTTTCTTGTATATATATATAAAGTATTTTTTAAAAAATCTGCACAACTTTTATTGATTTTTAATAAAATGATTATCATTTTGCAAAGATTACAAAATGGTGCAGCATTTGATACTTTTCTAACCTTAACAGTTATTGCAGATTTTTTCCTTAAAATAACTTATTTAAAAAAATCAATCTTAAGTGGGAATTAATCGACCTAGGTGATTTGCTAATATGGTGGTTCAGAAAATAGACTGTTTTATTCAAAGCAAAAGAATGGTTTCGTATAGAATCCTTATGAATTAGAACGCAGACTGTTATTTAGACCATTGACGCCAAATCGATGACAGAACTGATAAATATTCTTCAGGAAATGATGCGAAAAAAAAAATAAAATTCCTTCTGCGACATTTCAAAATGAAGAGAAAGTCTTTTCCAAAGAGTGGAAACTGTTATTGCCGCCTATTCACTGAATTTCCAATTAATGTTTGGCTGAACTGCGGAGGAGCAAAACGCTGGCCTTAAAATGTTAAGATACAACCTGTTTGTAACTAACATGAAAATTAATGAGCACAGAAAAAGAAATTTTGAGGAAACATACTATTTTTTATTAAAAGCTGTGGTACCCCCCTACCTGGGGGTACCATCTCTTTATTTACGCGACCTAAATTTGTGGGAGGAAATGATTGATCACCCAAGTTAGCCATAATAAATCCAATTTATTATTATTCAAATATATTGAACAACACGTCTTACTATAGAAAGGCAATCAGGAGTGATATAATGTATCCCTAAATTCTAAGTAAATAGGCACCTGGAATCCTATAACCATTTATCTTTAAGCAAAGTTATTTTATGAATCTTTATCTTCCTCAATTTCTTTAACTCGCTAAATCTCGTTCTGCAATTACGCTTTTAAGTTTAATATCTTACCATCAGCTCACGGCGTTCAGCATCTCACCTTCCTTTCTCCTTCTTCCCCTCGATTACAAAACCTTCACAATATATCTACTAACTAATCTGAATACCATGGTTTCTTCTTGAGAGGATTGGCTGTGAATTAACTCAATGCTGGCCTCAAAGATTCCCCAAGAGGATTAATAGGAAAAACGTGGTAAAGCCTCGTCTCAAAGCTACACAGAATTTTGCAAATTCTATAACAAAAAGGATTTGAGCCAAATAGACACTCTAAGCTAAAGCCTATTTTAGGAGAAAACAATTTATGTAGTTTTATGCAAAAATGTCGGGAAATCATTACAAAAATAGATTCAATTTAAGAAATGAGCTTACATCTTAATGCAATTCATTGACGGCATTGACTTTCCATGCTATCAAGCAAGTTCCTCGATACCGAAATGCGAAGACCAGACGTGGACTAGTCCTGGTTTCAGTTTACAATTTTGTAGGAGTATTTAAAACAGCAATTTAGTTATTAAGATAGCCTTAGATATGATCTATCAGATTCAAGTCTGGATAGAAATCTTGAGCCTTTAGCTGACGGTAGCAAATTCTTCTTTTCATCTATGATTGGTGAAGAGATATCGTTCGATAAATTCTGATGGAATCCCATTTTAAAAACGCAAGCTGTTAATTGTCAAGAGATAAGGTTACAATTACCCCGTTATGCGGGTAAGCTAGTTAATTATTTACCCACGAGTCCTGAAAGCCAGGACCAATACAAATTAAAAAGTTGTTTATCGAAATTAAAAGGAATTATTACTTATATACATATATGATTGTATTTATATATCTGTGTGATGAATCCACATACCATTATATGTCAGTTTGGTTAATATCCAACACAATACAGCTCAACCAACCTCGTGGTGTCGTCCATGTCACTTGACCATGATTCAAAATTATGTGGTCCGTCGTTAAAAACCCTCGTGTAGCTGAACAGTGCGACGTTAATATTCAATCAATCAATCAACCAACCTCGCATAACACCTACCACTCTAACACAGTCGCTAACCAGAAGCCTCTGATTTTCTCATCCTCGAACCCCATGCACTGACTTCAACTTCAGGATCTGCTGATATATGTTACTCACTGCGCGAGCTCTAGTCATGGCTATAGAGTACTTAACGATTAGTTGAGTCATTAAACTAAAATACGTTAGTAGCTGCCTTTTTTAATAAAAATTATTCATAAACACCGCAGTTTAAAATATGTCCATGTCATTTCATATATATATTCTGAAAGTTTAATATTAACAATAAGCTTTGCTTTGGTCTTCGACGCTTCGAAACATAGCACACGCATACAATTCTGCGAAATTGTAATAATTGATTATTTCAAGACTACTTTTTTTTAATGGATATATCATAGAAACGACATTTTACAGCTACTTATAGACTGATATTTTAATTTTTTTCAATTAACAAACAAAGATAAATACAAAAAAAAAAAAAAAATTATTTTCACGCAAAGTATTGTATTTTTATCTTTTGACAATACGCTCTTGTTTAGCCCTAGCCTTTTAATCGATTTAACTGTGTTGTTGTAAGTAGCAAACAGCTCCATTCCTTTGTTCCGTTATTATATACTAGCCATGAAATTGAAGAAAAACCAATCACCTATGACATCCATTGTTATTGCCTCTGATCACGTGGGAACCAATTATATTTTACATCTGCTTATGGGTTTTATTTAAAATCCTTTCCTATAATAAGCATTCTTTTTTATAGAAAATTGTTCAGTTGCTATGAAAACTGCCGAAAACTTATTTTGTTTTACTCTAGCATGAATTACTTAGAAAACTAAAGATACTTAAATAGAGTAAGTTACCTTAAAAATGAGCAAAAATATCAGTACAATTTTTGTAAAGATAGAAGTAATAGAAGTAGTACTTATAAAATGAAATAATATTGATTCCTTAATTTATTATACACATTTTACAACTAATCCCATTTCACTATTTAAAAAATAATGTTAATTCTGCATTATTTCACCTACCTTTGCAATAAAAAACAGATAAAGGTAGGCATGAGTTGTTTTTTTAAAACATTCCATTTCCAAAGTGGTTTATAAATCAACCTCAGGGTCTAGGGAACGACCTGCAGGGGTAAGTCAGTTTAAAAAATGTTTTTCCATGAGGGTGTCTAAGTCAGGGTCTATGACGAACCTAAAGGGGTCAAAAGTCAGTTGAGATTTTAATTTTTAAACAAAATTTAGGTCAAGTGAAACAAATGATATTACTTAATTAACTAGATTAATTTACTAAAATCAAAATTTAATCATGCACAAACAAAGTTTTACTATTAACAGCATAAATTTTATTAAAACAAGAACCATTTCAGTTTTCTTTCCAGAATTAAGTTAATGAGGTATAATATTGGAGGTCCCGAATTTTCTCAATTTGTCAGACAATCTAGTGAGAAGGTGTTTTAGCGAGGCTGCCTACCTCCAAAACAAAACAAGAAAGAAAGAAAACTGGACACTACTAACAGAGGAAATTTAAGGTTAAACCTGACAAGATTGTTACCAAATGTTGACAATTTGTTATTGTAGCACCAGATTCATCCCTCCCATTCAAATCATTTGGTTGTTGTTTAGTTATTTTATGTAACAACTGTTTTGTGTATTAATTGACTTTTAATTTTATTAACACATACTTTTTAAAGTTTTAGACACTATACTTCATTACAGTTAGAAATTTAATTCTTTTAAAGCAGTATTAGTACCAGCTATCAAAAAGACATTTAACTTGACAAATTTGCAAAAAATTCAATAATAATTATTCAGAGGTCTACTCCAAAGAAAAACACATTACAAGGGGTTCATGAAACAAAAAAGTCTGGGAATATCTGATTTAAAACATCAACCTGACAGCCTGTAACTACACTGTGTGAAAGTTAGACGATTAGGGCGAAAACGCATCCCTATTCGGGTTACTCGTTGAGATCTTTTTTTTTTCATGCTCTTTACAGGTTTTCACTTGCAGGAGAAAGAATCGTTGCAAATGTATATAAGAAACAATAATTCTTATTCTAGAAAAGATTTATTTCCCTGGAAATATCAGTCAGCTATTAAAATAATAAAATTGTAATTTTTTCAAATAAAGATAATTATTTTGAAACATCTCAACATACTTTTTGCTCTGTAAATTCAAGTATATCTTTTAATGCAAATTTATGAAAGTACTAGTACATCCATCAATTTTTAAGAACTTATTATAAATTGTAGTCAACAAAACAGATTCTAAAATTCAAAATCAGAAAAAAATTTAATACATTATAATTATCAAACCAAAAACTATTTAGAACAAAATTCACTTATATGTATATTTATAAAGTCGCTTTATGAGTAAAAGTAAAATCTGTAAGCAAGTGTAATAAGTAAGTTATTTACGCGTAATACTTTCCCCTGTGTACAGTATTAAAACAAAAACTTATGAGATTTTTGAGCTAAATAAATACTTTTTTCAAAAAACTTTTTTAAAAAAAAGCAATGTGGGTAATTTATAAATGGAACTAACAATGAATTTACAATTATATAGAAATTCTAATTATGCACACAAAGAAATACTGATTTATTGAAATTTTAAAACGGATGGATAGCAAAAATTCGTTGGTTTGTGTTGAACTGGTTTTAAGGTTTTGTATATTTATGGTTTTTAATTTAATAAAATCATTCGGATTGATATGTCATTATTTATCCTTTTCAGAAACTTCAATTATAAAAATAACCATACATTTTTGCTTTAAAAAAGTACATATTAAGCTGATGTTATAAATGGTCGCAAAGTTTAAAAATAAATTACAATTCTTGATTGTTATTAACGAAAATGAAAGAAGCAATACATCGCTGTCTTAACATTCGGTCAAAAGACTAGAATTCAAAATCTATCCCACCGGCATGCAAAATTCTATTTCATACATGGGAAAGATGAGGAGATGTCTGTCTACCCTAACTCGTTCTATGTCTATCTTATCTGGTGAAATTTAGTCCGACATGCTCAAAAATCCATACTCTTGTTTGTTTCATCTCTTGAATTAAGAAAAAGCATTGCAGTTCAAAATGCATAATCTGTAAACAAAACTGAGTGGTAAACAGTTTGAACTCAAAGTGCTCTAATAGAAATTAGCTTTGATGTCCTTTTTCAATCATTATTAAACCAAATTTAGTTTCAGTTTATGTATTATGTATGCAGTATTACTTCTGAATTGGAATATTTCTTATAAAGTAGTTTTGCTTTTGTAACTTTATTAAACCAAATTTAAAAAATTCAAAGAATTATGAAAATATTGAGATACAGTGACTCCTTCTCCCACAATGCAAACAAAAAAGATAGGAATAAAGGCACTTAACGACTGCCCTGAATAGATGTTTCTTTTCGTCCAAGTCATCTAACGCGTGCACCCCGACTGGAAGGGGATAAATTCAAATTATCCAACGCCAACCCTACCAATGTCACCACGGTTCATTCTTCCTTCCGTCAAGAGTAAAAGACTGAATGGTGACCCAAGAATTAAATCCTAAAGAGCAAAACAGTTTAACCCTATAGGTCGATTATGCATTTCCATGGAGAGTCTAACTTAGTCCTTCCCAGCAAATCACGACTAGTAATTCAAACGGCATTGGCGCATGTGTCAACCTGACTCTCCTTCTCAACTAGAGACTGTCCACAAGGTCAATACAAAACGTTTCGATGGCAATCAAAATCTACTGATATCAATTGCAGTAATGGCTGGAAAAACAACCTTATTCATGTGTAACTCAGAAAGTCCATCAACAAAACAAACGACTTTCTTCTCTAAGAAGCGGGTATGCAACGACCTCCTCTTTCACGCAAGTCACAACCAACAAAGGACAGGATTAAAAGCACTAGGCGATTAGCAATTTCTTTTCGTCCCAGTCGTCCAACGCGTGCACTTCGTGTCTGAATTAGGTCATTTCAAGACGCCCTACTCCAACCATGCTAAAATCACCGCGAGTTATCTTTCCCCGTCAAGAGTAAACGCCGAAATTTCTTAATACAGAAAATAAGTTTCATTAAAACATTGTAAATCTTAATGAATGAATGCATTAAAAAAATAACATAAATAAAAGATGAATGTTCTTTCATTTAAAAAACAATAGAATAAAATAATAAATTTGTTTCGATTGGTAACCGCATAAATTAATCCTTCAATTTATCATTTCACATGCGGCAAAGTTTTGATGCATCTTGAGAGGGAAAAAGGACTTCGTCATGCAATGTCTAGGTGCAGTTTAAATTATTTTATTACGTAATTTTAAAATTTTTCATTTAAAACTAAATTCATACCTTAAAGTTCAAAATAGTTTTAGATGTGTTTTTGTATTTGGGGTTAAAAAAAATTATTCTGGGTTACGTTTTTTCTTCTTCTTATAAATGATTTTTTAAAATTTCGTTCATCTTATTTACTCATTTGAAAACAATGCTGTTCTCAAAACAGTATCAATCAATAGTCATTGCAAAGTTATTGAATCACTGTTATTCTCGTTTTCGAACCAAATCAATATATTTTAGAAATTTCTTATTTTCTTGCAAATAGCCGTCCAAGAAAGAAGTTAAGCTTTTACGCAATCGATATATTGACAATAGAGTACGCATTATCTACACATGAAAAGAAAATGCACTTTTATTTTAAGAAGATAATGACATAGATGAACAGATGACATTGAATGATACAAATGCCTTAAATAAATTCTAATGACTATTAATCAATAGAAATAGATCCTCTTCAGTAAATTAAAGATAAGGAGGCGGGACATAAAAATGGAAGAATTTCCTCTCACGAATATTTCTCTGTACCGTTGAGTGTTGACCAGACGCAATCAAGAAAATTATTCCTCTCCAGTCTTATGCAAACAAATCAATCAACAATTAGAAAATTCATTAGAAAAAGAAGAAAAATGAATGCTAGTTAATGAATAAATGGCTAGCATTACAAAAACGGCTCAAAGAAGAAATTTAATTATGAACCAAATTTAAATTTTTTAAAAAATAAAGGAGGAAAAATTTTGAGAAATAACTGCACCAAATTTTCAACTCTTAAAGAAAAAACTTAAATAAAGAATGGAAACCGTTTGAATGTCTTCAAAACTAATTACATTTTGTAAGAAAAAAAATTATGGATTCTTTAAGCCCTAAAAAAAATTCTTACATTATTCCTAAACTGAAAAAATAATTATAAATCACATCATATTACTTGAAAGAATTCAAAAAGAAATGGAAAAAATGGTTAATCTTAGTCATTCAAAACGATTAATTGAATTTTACTAAAAAATTATGATCATGAAAAAACGAATAAATGCAATAGAAAAATCTTTTCTTCCAGTATTATTTCTTTTACACATCACTGGATTAGAAGATTATCCCAATGGTGGTTTTTTAAAAAAACCCGGACTTCGCCGCTTTATATGGAAATCTCCAAGATATTTGTTCAGACTTCTGCAATGTTTAGCGATAATAACTGAAGCATCGTCTTTAGTAATGTTGCCAGAAAAGAAAAAGCCAATTGCGGTTTTTATTCTCGTTTTACTTCAACTTATTGTAAACTTGCAAACACAGAGATCTCGTAAGCAAATCCGTATAATATTAATGAAACTCTGGAAATGCACACAGATGTTGCAGTGCGACCAACATAGACGAAAATTTCAAGCGTCAATCTTTGCTTATTGTTCTGTTGTAATTGTAATGTTCACATGCTTTATTTTGCTATACCGGTTTTCAAATGAATTTGAAACGTATCGAAATTTAATTCAAAACTCTACTTACAATTTTCCGAAATTAAAGCAATATATCATGATTGTTCCTGAGGTTAGCGTGATTACAATCCCAACAGTGGTGGCACTAGTATTTATTCCATTGACAGGATATTACGGATTTGTTTGTTTTTATATAAAGTTTCTTTTTAACAGAATCGAGGAAAAGATAGGACATTTAAGTAAAGACTGCCCTTATTTACTTTTGATTCAAAGTTATTTAGAGCTTATCAGCATCATGAAATCTTTGGATGACTACTTAAGTTTCTCGGCGTTCGTCGTTGTGTTAGGTGCGATGTTTGGATTATTCTTCATAAATTTCGATATTATATTCCTTTCAGGCGACTATTTACACGCTTTCTTTGGAGAAATTGGAATCTTTGTACCAGTTTGTATGGTCGTATTATCTGCATCAGCTGCTAACCATGCTTTTTTTACAGCGAGAGAAGCCATTCAATCGTTGCCCTGGAAAATTCCTCAATACCGTGACAAGTTAAAAGAGATTATTCGGAGTGAATGTATGAGGAGTGTCTCGCTAACTTTGTGGAAGGTTTACAAAATCGAACGATCTTTAATCTTTAGTGCAATGGGTACTCTTGTGACGTACGGGATGCTTATGGCCACGCTGGGTGGATTTCAGTAAAAGAAATTTAAAAGGATTTGTTTTTAAGTATTGCTTTGTGTATAAAAAAAAATTGTTCTTTTATTTTTAATGATTCTAAGAGTCTCATTTTGGACAAATGCATTACATTTACTTATAATCCAAAAGTATTTTAAATGGTTTCTAAAAATTGCTTGCGTTTTTCCTTAAATAAGAGCATTTACATGTTTTATAAATAATTATTGCAATAACGAAAATAACTGATTTTTCATTTTAATTTGTGTAATAAATGTTAAATTTCAATTACAAATTGTCTCTTGAATATACTATATGTTATTTTAAAAAACTCATACTATTGATAGAAACATTTACTTATAAAATTTATTTCATTTTGTATAAATTACTTTAGTGATATTTTTTCTGCTGACTGATGTCTATACTCAGTTTTTCTATTGTTAAAGCAATTTATTTAAAAACAAGAGCAAGCAATTTATTAATCTTTTTTAGTTGAATGCACATATTTCTTTTTTTAGTGCAGACTCAAACCATTAAATATAACTTTTTTACTTTTGCTAATACGTCACTTTCAAAAATAACACCGGTAAAAAACGAGTTCTTTTAAGCATGAGTTTTCTTTCAAACTTCACACCATGCACATAAATTTTTTTATACATTAAATTTTAAGGCTACACAATACCCTAAAAATTTCCTAATTATCGAATTTTCTTTTTTATATTATCATTTTTATTTTTTTCACTTTCTTGTGGTTCTATATAACTGTGGTGCTTGCCACCAAATTTCAGATCTGATAACAAATTAGTTTTTAAGACATTTGAAGTTTTATGAGCTATGGTTTTGGTTTCGGTTTCCTTTTAAAGCATTTTTCAGCTCCTAAATTGAACTAATTAGGAGTACTTTCGAGCACAATCTAAATCTTTTATATATAGTGTTAAATGTTTATTAATTCCAATTTTCATTACTGAAACCATTTCTGCTTGATTATGTTATGAGATTTTTTGAATTCTCCTAATTAATTAATTAAATTTGATTTCAAGGCCAATTTTTGCTTTAAAAAATAGTTTATATAGCTTAGAAGCTTTATCATTAATTTTTTCCTGTTGAGAAAACATCATGGCCAAAATATTCTCAGCTTGCTGTGAGAAGCAATATTGCGAAGAGATGGATACTACTTAAAATGACGTATCTAAAAATAAGCCCACAAATGTTACTGCAATTAACCTTCCTAATACAAGTATTCTGTGTTGAAGTTTTGCAGATAAAACTGAACATTTCCTTGATGTACCAAACTACATCATACTAAACATATTGTAGTACTATATTATAGTATTTTAAAGCCATACAACAAGAGCTAATACTTCCTAAACTGCCCAATTTAAAATTGAAAAAAATTAAATTTTATGAAGAAACCTGGCTATTTTTAGCCTAAATTAGTATCATTATTATTTTGTTCATAAATGTTTTGTGTTTCTAAACTTTTGTGAACACATAAGGTTAAAATTAAGCTGAATAAACTGTCGTAACAAATGCTATCAATATTATGCAAAAATATTTTTTGAATTAAAAAGATTATTTTCAGTTATATGTAATAAAGATAGTGTTTTAATGTAGAACATACATTGGAAAATAATATATTAAGAACTTCGAGCTTTACGAGCATTATAAGTTTTTGTTTTATGCCTTTACAAACTTTAAATGCATTTTTCTCAGACTTTCAATTTGGAAAGTAAAAGTGTTTTTAATCCCTAAGGCTTTTTTTGTTCATCATAGAACCTTGAAATTTTTTGTATATACTCCCAAACGTTTGTTTTATAAAATTTAGTATGGATTTAGGTCTGAGGTTTCTATTTATTTTTTTAAAAAATACTAAAGTTGCTGTTTTAAAAATTTTCGAGCTTTTCCCAGGTTTTTCTAGAAAAATAACTTAAAAATCAACAAGAGCTCCAGTTTTCAAATCCATACTAACTTCTGTTTGCAATAATCTAAGAAATACAGACTCAAAATGACTAAAAATTTTTAAAAAGTGAGCAATTTATAAAAGTTTGAAAAAACTTCAAAAATTCTTAAATTTTTTAAATTGTAAGACAATGGCTGGTCAAACTGACTTTTTACTTTCGGAATCAACTTAATAATATAATTTGATTATAAAACACATTATTTTTACTGTAACTATCTCAAAAAAAGCTTTTTGTAAAAGGGTATTGTGTAGTCTTAAGAGAGTGAAAGAACGTTGCGTCAAATTGAACTTATACAATAATTAGATTTAATAATTCTTTTTTTATATTTGACGTTTATTAAACTTATCATGTAAGTTAAAAATTTATTTTCCATCTGTTATTGTTATTTTTTTAATATTATTTTTCAATAAACAGCATCATAGCCAAAGTTTTGCGTTGTGTATTTATTTAATTTTTTAAAATTTTACGAGGGGATGATTTAGATTTGCTGGTTTCAATATTCAAACGTTTCACATCAAGTAAACTCCACGTGTTACAATATTCACACGATAGTTACTGATATAATTAAATTTTACTTTTGGTACTTGTGTATAATATTATTGACCAATTTTGTTCGTTAAAAAGTATTGCCAAATGACACGATATACAGCCAATATTGATAACCTTTCCCTCGCACGTGCCAACAGACTAATAATAGCGGTGACACAGCATTTGGCAATATTTGTTAAGCTGCCGATGTACTTTAGTTTGACAAAGTTAAAATTTTGAGTAAAATTTAATTTTTTTTAAATAATTAGTTTCAGTCATTTAATTTTTATGAATAATAATTAAATTATCAAATTTCCATCCAAAACAATCCTATCTAAAAAATTTCAGCTCGACTGAACGCTTTAAAATCTGAGAAAAAATGTGTGCGTGTATCAGTTGAACACGCGTTAGAAGTTAACTTCTTCGGCTTATATGTATTGAATTGTATATAATTAAGTTTTATTTTAAAGTAATCTTATATAGAATTAACAAATTTATTATTATCATTATTATTTCAAACTGTGTTTAAAAAAATAATTAGGATGCAAAAAGATACAAGCATAGACAAAAATTTTCATTTTCAGTACATAATACTAAATATATATATATATATATATATATATATATATATTTTTTGTATACATTTATAGAAAAGTATCATTATTATCTATTTACATTTGCTTATAGGCGTTTGTACATACTTTTGTTATCAAAGGCTTGTGGTAACAAATAAGAAATGTAGGTTTTGCACAAAAAAATCATTTAAGAACCCAAAAAACCCACAAAGTAGTTTTTGATTTTTCTCCAAATTTTATTCTGTTTTAAAGAGATGGGCGTTTTTTTTGCGCCCTTAGTTTTCCCCTTTAATTTTAGCAATATTTTTAACTAATCCCTTCAATTTTAGAACACTTTAATTACTTTTCCACAGTACAAAAAAAAGGATCAATCAAAATTATTTTTATTTCATCGTGTTCGCGTTTCCTTTTTGAAGTAAAAAAAAATTTTGATTTTAAAACTAATTTTGTCCCTAAAAATTTTAAATTTTGCCTAAAATATAACAATGTTTCTGCCCTTTTGTTTTAAGTAAAAAAGAACTGGTTATTACTAAATCCTTTTAAAAATTATTAAAAAAATTGTGAAAACTTCCGTTATTTGTTTTAATTGGAATTAACCTTTTTTAATAATAATTGAGGGCCCGGGGTCATACTTATCTCGTTAATGATTATGACTTTTTGTATTTGAAAAGTTTCATTGTTGACAGTTCCCGAATTAACGGAAGTAACTTGATAAAGAAATTTTAAAAACTGTATGAACAGTCGTTCCCAAATAGCCCGCTTTACCAGGAAGCACAAGTTATATATGACGTATCCACATTGTTTATATAGAGATTATAAATTTCCTTCAAAAAATTTAATGACGAAAGTTTTACCGCATCCGGTTGGGCCCTAAAAAAAAAAATTTGAAATGGGGTTTGGGTATGATGATAAAAGATGCGAAATAACATAAATAAAAATCCTTTTGTGTGTGTGTGTGTTTTTGTTAGACATTCTACTAATTGATAGATATCTTTTTTGGGGATTAAATTTTTTTTTTTTGCAATAGTAGTAAATTTGTTTGTAAGTAGGGTTTTAAAGTTGCTAAGTAGATGCTATTATTGAAACAAAAAAAAATTTTCATTCGCATTTTTTTTTCCCCCCCAAAAAACGGTGATTTTCATTTGTCTCCAGTTTTTTTGTGTAACCCCCCAAAAAAATGTGAAGTGGCTGATGAAGCAGATGTTATTGAAAAATTTGGGGTAAACTGGTTTTTGTCCCAAAAACCCACTTTCATAAAATCGAGCTTTTTATTAAAGTTTTTTATTTTTTGTAGGCTTAATTTTTTAAGTTAATGGTTTTTTACAATTTGAAAACAATGGGAATTTTACCCCTACCATTTGCTCACAATCCTTTAAATTTTTTTAGTTTTTTGGTGGAATTTTCAATCGTTAATAAAATACATTTTAAAGAGCTCAATTGAGCTGTAATTTTATATACATGATTATTTATGATGACAATACAATAATTTAATTATCATTAAAAAAATTATTGATTAAAACTAATTATTTAAAGAATTACAAATACAGCCACGTTGGCATCATTTTTGGCGAATTGTGTCAAAATTTGAAAAGGTTTTTCTCATGTTTTAAAGCATTCAGTTGAACTGAAATTTTATATACACGATTGTTTTGGACAATATACTTTAATGATAATTAATAAAAATTAATAACCACTTAATATAAAGATTCTGTCATATGTAAATACATATTTATACTAATTGTAACTATTTAATAAAAAGTAGATAAAATAAAATTTTTCTTTGTTGTTCTAAGTAGGAATTGACTAAAAAAAATTTTTTTTATATTGCTTGTTAAACAAAAAATCTAAGAATAATTTTTTATTAAAAAATTCTCTTAAAAAGGCTAATAGACGAAAAACGCCCAAAAATTTTTAAAAAACCATAATTTATAAGCAATATTTTCAATCTTTCTACAGAGTATGGAAAATATTATTCTACCCACAGAAAAAAAGTTTCGTGAGATTACTTTTATAAATAACGAAGTTATTTAATATTTACTTTAAATTTTAAGTATTTTTTAAAAAATCGTAGGAAAAAAAAACAGTTTTTGGCATTTTTTTTAAATAACTGATTCTCAAAAAGAAAAGCATGAACTTTTTTAGGGTATAATATCAATTCATTAACTCAAAAGGAAATTGAACGGGAATGGCTTAGAAATCATTTTCATAAAAACGTATCGATTTTGACTCATTTTATAAAAAAACCGTAAAAAATATCATTATTTTGTAAAGAAATTATACCGTATAATGTAGAAAAAAATGATCTTTCCGAATTCTGTAATTGTTTTTTGTCTGAGTTTGATAGAAAGAATTAGATGGCTTTTGTTTCTTCCAATTTATAATAAAACATATTATTTTAAATAATTCACAACCACACAAAAACTCGTTATTCTAAATCCTCTTTTTATTTATTTTTTCACTGTTGCCATTTATATAAAACCATTAATCTTTTATTTACAAAATCGCTTCAATACAAGTTGAGTTGTTTCATTTATTATTATAAACTTCTTAGAGTTTTGAATTTATTTTAGTTTAAATATGTATATTAAATTACATCTTGTGGTTATGATATGAATATTTGTTAAATTCGTGACAGCATTTTTAAAAACGTATTGGAAAGTAGGAACTTCATACATCTTTAACTTACGTTCATTGCGTAAACGTAACTGGTAACGGCTAACGCGTAACGAAAATTTTTCCCTAACGTGCCATAAGAAGTTAACTTCAAAAAAGCTCTTCTAAAGTTTTGACCCAGACATAGTTACAATGTGAGTAGAAGAAACTTATTAAAAATCTGTGATTAATTAAATTTTTTAGCATTTAACTACTCGCTTTCTGTGAATGTAATAGCCGCTTTTTTTAAGCAGAACGAATGTTCATTTCAAAGAGAGAGCTTCGCATGTATCGCTCAATTCGAATAGAAATATTTTTTTTCTCATTCTATAATTTATATTAGGAATGATTTGCTTGAAGGAATTTTTAATTGTAACTATTTAATAAAAAGTAGCTAAAATAAACTTTTTTTTTCTAAGTAGGAATTGACTTATTATTTTTATATATATATATATTACTTGTTTGGGATAATTTCACTTTTCTGCCATCTTGAATTTCGCGCTCTTGCATTGCGTCTTCTGGATGGATTGCTGCTCCAAAGGACAACACGCATGAGCGCGCTAATCTGGGGGATTTTTAAAATCGCGCCAACAAATGACAGATAGAGGACTTTCACAAATTTTTTTTTTTTTTGAAAGAAAACACTGAAATGTTTATTTCAATTTACATTAGTAGTTTTTACTTACAGTCGAACCTATATATAATGAACCTCTATATTGCGAATTTTACTATATAGCAAACTTTTTCCTGGAACCTTGAATATTTCACGATTTTCTTCGCAAGATAACCTCCCAATAGCGAAGCGCATTTTCTGTATAACGAACTTTATCTTTTGTGATTAAATTTTTGCTCTCCTTTTTAAAAGTATTTCTGAAAAAAATTTCAAGTTATTCTCCCTTTTAATACGATTTACGGTGGTCATAAATCTTGAACTGGTTTTATTAGATCCTAACTCGCCAAGGGCAATAGAATTCTGGACTTTTAATCCAAGAAGTGCAACCTGTAACCCCCATTGCCCAGTTCACTAGAAACATCTTCGAAATCCTCTTTCACCCTCAGTAGATTTGTCCCGTGTCCCCGTGTTCTAATTATAAAATAATGCATGTTAAATTTTTACTTGTATGCTTTAAATTATATAAGATGTCCTTAATTTCATTAATTTTAGAAATACAATTATTTACTTAATATTGAAAATACAGTGAATCCTTCGACATTCTTTTTTCTTGTTTTTCTTGCAGTTTTCCTTTCTTTATTTCTTTTTTGATGGGTAAGATATATAAAATAAACATATATTAATTTAGAAAAAGGTGTAAATAATTACTTTTTATAATTTATGAATTTAAAATTCGTTTTATGTGGTTTTTATAAAGTATATTAAAAAATGAACCTCAATATAACGAATTTTCCATATAACGAATTTTTTTCATGATTTAGCCACTTCGTTATACAGAGGTCCGACTGTATATAGATTTTTTATTTTCACATTTTTGTTATTTTTACTATATTACTTATCAAATTATACACTTTCACATATTTTTAGAATTTTAAAGTCATATCTTATTAACTCCACTTCTAAACCTCATTCTTTTTTGTATGTTTACTCAAAAAATCAAATGATAATTAAATGACTATTAATTCCATTTCTGTTTTAATAGACAATAGACAATTTCTATATATTTTATAGAAACATAATATACATGAAATTAAAACAACAGCTTATGTAAATTTACCAAAATTTATGTATAATTCTGAAATTTTTATACTTAAATTCTCTTAAAACAAAGGCATGAAAGTAAGTAAAAAATAGTTTTATAAAATGAGAATTGTGTTTGTTATGACTAAAAATTTATATATATATATATATACTTACATGAAAAAATAAATATTACTATAACTGAAATATGGATTTTAGTCACGACTAAGAGAACAATACAAATACATATAAAATTTTAAGAAAAGTGTATGCGGCAAGTTATTTGCTTCAGTGATATTCTTGCATAACGTTTTTCCTAAAAGGATTTGTCCAAGCCCATTCAAAAGGTTTCATGTCTGCATTTTGTAGTTTTTGTTCGTTCTGAGGACATTTAATGGTGATAAAGTTTCAGTTGTTGTAGGTTATTGAGATAAAGGATGGGACAATTTGTCCTAACTTTTCACTCTCATCTATTCTTTCAAGAAATATTTCTGAGGGTGCTAAGTTACGAATGCATAACTCTAAAAATTCTTTTGTTCTATTGATAAAACTAAAATGGTAAGCCTCGGAGGTTTTGTAAAAACAAAACTATAGTAGTAGAATTATTCAGTTTAAAGAAACAAAATGTATTGTAAATATATTTCATTTTGTACAAGTATCGTAGAATACCATAAAGGACAAAAAATAACTTTTTTTTATTGTAGTTAGATTTAAAATGATTGTCTTAAATTTCCCCTCTTTTAAAGTGCTCCCTTTTATACGAGTATTTAATTTTTCATTATATGGTTGCGATACTTAGTTTATATCATCGCTCGCGAACCAGTTTTTCACGGAATGCTGGTGGTCCTTGGAAAATTTTAATATTCCGCAGAAAAAGTTGTGTATAACTTATTTTTTTTGCTTCATGAAAATATTCAGTACCACTAATACCTTAAATGCTTTATTATAGCATGTTATGTTTACATTAGAAATTGAAATTGATTTTAATTGCTCTTGAAAGCAAAAATAATTTCAACATTCTTTTTATTAATCTTAATGTTTATCGTAAAATACGGAATATGTTTTTGTCACTTCTGTTCGGGGTTTTTAAGTGTATGTCTTCTGAAAAATTACTAGTACTCTCGAACTTTTAAAACCTTATCACACTTACAAGTTTCGAGCAATTTTTAGTCCAATTCGTGCAATTTTAACTCAGTTGCCATAGCAATGGCTTTCGAACAACTTTTTGCTAGTGAGCTCAAAAAGTTGTCATAGAAAAATTTGCTTGGAATTCCAACCAATGAGGTTCTTCGGTGCCATATATCATAAACAAGAGGACGGCTTCGATTTCGTCAAACGCATCAGATTTGGAGTGTAATATTTTAATGGTGTATATTTTAACGGCGTATAATATTTGAAATAGAATGGTGCTCCATTTCTGTTTACACCCATCAACAAAAGCGTGAGTGAAATAAAAGAAATAATTTTGGATGTTCGTTTTCCGTACAGAAAAATCGGTGAGTAATTTTTCAATATGGAAATAGAGTGTGGCTGACGTCAGAGCATGTCATTTTGCTTACGGCAACCCTTCCCCTCAGATTAGGCAAAAAATTGGACGAAAAAGTAGCATGGAAAATGTGTGATACGGAGTTACAACTACCGCGAAATATGGCGTATAACGTTACTTTTAAAACAAAAAATTAGATAAAAATTAACAGGTGCGCGTGTAACAAGTAATCGAATAATTTCTGTTTCACCAAGGAAGGTTTAACATGTTGAAGTCACAGTCACCAATGTAAATGGCTGTTAGACGAGCATTTACTAAAAAAAAATATCCTTTATTTACACAACAGAAGTAATTAAATTAAACCAAAAACATCGACGGTTGTTAGTCGACCGAGCTAGTTGGAAGTGATTAACAGGCTTCAAGTAAATATATTTATATCCACTGGCACAGCGTTGCCAAGTGTAAGGTTTTCCACATTTCGCCAAGTTGCTGGTGCAGGCTAGAGTGGCATGCATCGCACAGTAATTCGACACTTCGAGCAATCAAGAGGCAATAGGACTGCTCAAAACTTAATGAATTCAGCCAGAGTTTTAATTCGGATGCTCTTTTCTGAGATTTTGAGGTATTTTTTTCTGCACAAATCAACATAACACTCGAAGCAATAGCAGTAATTTCCATAAAAACAAAAGTGTGCGATTAACAGATATTTATTAATTTCTATGCTACGGTGCGGTATTTTTCTGTAAATTCGGGTAATACATTCTTCCATAGGAAACGATACTCGACATTTTCTATAAACTGACACGTGGAACAAGGCCACTATAGTTACTACGAAACTGTGAGTGAATTCGATGAATTTATCCGGTAATAACCATACCCATAATACGTTTAAAAATATTTTTGTACAGCCGAGGATAAAAATAAAGTATTCATAAACTTTGATGAAACAAAATGCTTTATGTTTTGTATTTCGTATTGATATTTGCAGATATGTATTGATATGAAATGCAGTATCTTTTGTCCGAACGATCGAATGTGCTAAATCCTATCAGCTGTAAGATCTTAAAAATCAAAATGAGTTCCTTCTTTGGTGAATGTTTTGAGTAGCGACGTATATATATTCCAGTCGTGGCTTTTTCAGACATATTTCATCTTCCTCCGCTTTTGACAACATTAATTTGTTTCTTCGTTTTTGCAACGTTTGTCCACTTATTTCAATACTCTAAAATTATATTTAATTTATTCTTACAGCTTAAACTTAACCACTCAATAATACAAAAAAAGAGTGTATGTGCTTATGACCACAAGATAGAAGTGATAACCTAATTTTGTAATGTTATTTCAGGGATTAGTTAGGTAAATAAAAAACAAGGGATATTTGTATTGTCACATAAAATTATTTATTCATATGTCTATAATCATAAAGTAATATTTTTTTTCGAAATATACAATCATATTTCGGAATTAATTGCATTCTTAGAAGGAAACGATAGGTTTAGGGTAGCTGAAATAGGCTATAAATACTTTAGTTCAAAATTATTTGAATATCAAGAAAAAACTCCGTCAAGCGTTGTTTCGTACTTTCTCGTGCTTTCATTTGGATCATTTGACATAATTAAATTGAATTTTTATTTTAAAAAATCTATAAAAGGGTTGTTTTCATTTGAAAAATCTCAAAAAACCCCCG
>BMAV01001152.1:0-13724 GCA_019973955.1 Trichonephila inaurata madagascariensis
ATGGATAAAGAGTTTTTTAACTATTTACGGAAACTGTTCATTCGAATGGTGGTGGTGGTGAGATGTTTGAAAATTGTGTAGAGTAATTGCTTTTGGTCGTGATGAATTTCGCTCGTCGTTATATAATTGATATAAAAGAGTGGTCAGTTTCAAAGATGCACTGAGGAATTTTAAAGGTACACATTAAAGTACAAGATATTCATCTATTTGCAGCAAAAAAAAATAAAAAAAAAGTAAAGGATGTTTTAAATTTTGTTTTTCCTTATTTTGGTTTTAAACATCCCTTTGTTTTTTGGTTTGTCAAAATGTCTTTTGGGGAAAAAAAATAGGGTTTCAAAGTGAGTAATAAATTTATCACTAAATTATCAAATATCTCAATCATTTTTAGCTATATCAATGAAAATCATAATTATAATACAGGTCTATTTTGCTCTTTTAGCCCATATTTATCTGAAAATAAGATCCTTTTTATAACTAGAATTTCAGAAATCATCTGTTTTCGAAAAATTATTTAAATTGCAAACAGGACATTTTTGGGATTATTCAAAATTGTCAATTTTTGGGACAAAACCCTCGTTCGATAGCCGTCTTGGGGTTTCCGTTTTGAGGTGTGGGTTTCTGGAATGATGAGACTTTTTAAATTCTTAATATGACTTTTTTAAAAATTTTAATTAAATTACTTAGATATCGAAACAAAACTTATTTAAGTAAAAAACCCAAAACCCCAGTTTTAACTAACTCAGATCGAATTAGATTACTTATCAATATAAATATATTATATCCGCCCCTAATCTCGTCTCAATAATATACTAGCGTTCAGAATAATCTTCCTACCTTGGTTGAATATTAACGTCCTTTAATTTCAAATCTTTTCCTGGGGTGACTGGAGTACCTTGGTTTTTTGGGAGGGATTCTAACCGTCGATAAACCCCTTCTCTTCTTACACTGAACTTTTTTAAATTGCCATTTTTCTCCCCAAAATTCCTATCCTTTTTAAAGGTTATCTTATTTGATCTATCTTCGTTTCATTTTTGGTTTTGGGTTGGGAAAAGTTTTTTTCTGGCCGTCAAAGAACATAGAGGTTATGTTAGAGGAAGAACGCGAGAGATGTCACAAGTTATTGTTTTGAAGCACGAGAAAAAACTTTGCGAAAAAAATTTTATGATTGTAAAGATATTATTTTGTTAGTTTGTTTTTGATTCAAATGCATTTATTTTAACTATTCATAAAATGGTTATTTTTTTTTTATTCCGAGAAATATCCTTCAAGTCATTCAACCTTCAGAATGTGTTTTTAGGTAATGAGAGAATGTTGTGCATTGCACACACACACACACAGCTTGAATGAAAAGAGGGGGAAAACCATGTAGTTAGTTCTGGGAAAAGTATTTTTTAAATGAAAGTAATATAATACAGCATGCATTTTGAAAAATAAACTTATTAAAAAAATATTAGACATTAATTATAGCACTTACATGTTAACCGCAGGCGAATGGTGACCCTTGTCAAATTACAGGAGAAAAGTATAGCCACAAGCGGGGACGTCTTAAGGCATGGGCCAACTGATCCCGTGACCATAGCCTCGGCTACAATAGGGTCTCATGTTCGACTCGCCTTTAAAAAGGTAATAATTTAAAAGGGCTGATGTTTTTTCCGGATTCTCCCAAAAAAATGGGGAAATTTTACGATATGTCAACTGGCTACATTTGATGACCGTCGTCCAAATGCATAGATTTTGGGCCCCCCCCAATACACCATTATTTACCCCTTCCCAGTAAAAGCGGGGGTGGTAGACGATCGACCCGGTTTTTTTGGGATTGTAAGTCATACACATTTATTTGTTTGGGTTATTGTTGTACCAGTATTTGGCTACTTTAAAAAAAAAACCGTCTACCAATGGCCAAAGGGGGGGTTTTGGGGGGGCCCGGGACCCCCCAAACACTTGTTTTTTTCCGATTGGTTATAATTTAAGTATATAATGTAAAATTTAATTAAATATTTGTTATTAATGATTAATTTTTTTAAATTTAAAGCAAATTATTTATTCAATAATTATTTTTTTCCCGTGTTTTGTTCCTGAAAAAAAAATTGAGGTACAAGAATGGTTAACTTTCAACCCCCGGGACCCTCCTTAAAAAAAATTCCCTGTGTGGATACTGCCTTTCACAATGTGGTGCCCACATTTGCGTAGGAGCCCAAGGCAGGGACATAGTACCACCGTATTAGCCGTATTAATGATACGGGGGCCTCAATATATGTAAGGAAAATCTTAAGGGGTCCCAAACATTGGCGTAACGGAGAATATTAGGCCCCCTGATAACTCAGGTTTGGGGCCTCAAGCCCAAATACATACTAAGCGTCAGTCAAGCTTTGGTCCCCCCTCACTGCGGTGGTTGCGGGAGTGTACGTTACGTCACTGTTTCCAAACAAGAACCTCCAAGAAATTTTTGATACAAAACTCTCTCTTAGAACCTACTACACCAGTGGCCCAGAGTCTACTTTTGCTAAGGGCCCAGGGCCTCAAGAATTTGTAAGACGTCCCTGGCCCCTAGGCTGATTAAATATAAAGGTGTCTCTCGCATAACACGATTGATTCATATCGCGCTACACGAGACTTTATTATTTTATTTTATTTATTAATTAAATTAATTATGTATGAACATAATTTAAATCAAGCCAGTACGTACCGTGTTCAGTGGCTATAAAATTTAAACCTTGACCCCCCAAAACCCTTTTATTTTTTTTTCCCATTGGTTATAATTCTAAGTATATAATAAGAAGGTTTAATTAAATATTTGTTATTAATGATTAATTTTTTTTAGTTAATGCCAAATTTTTTATTCAAAAATTTGTTGTTTACTGTGTTTTGTTCCTGAAAATCGACAAAAAAACAAAAATAACATGATACAAGAATGGTGAACTTTTTACCCCCCTTTTAAAAAATTTCCCGTGTGTGCTACTGACCGTGTTGTATGGAAAATGTATTTGATGTTGTATCAAAACCACGTTATACGAAACTTTGTAATAATACAAATCAAGGCAATGTGTATACCTTGTTGTATCGAAATAAAGTTTTTAAGGTGTAAAATTTTATGATAGCTGAAATTTCGTTTAGATAAAACACATTCAAATGGAAAAGTAAGTTAACTTTAAGTTTTTAATCAAAGACAAAAAATATTAGAGAAATAAAAAAAGTTAAAAATAGAACAAAAATTATATTAAAAAAATAACAATTATTATTATAAAGTGAATAGAAATGTCTTTTTAGGATCACAAAATTAATTTTAATCATCACTCTCATCAGAAATTACAGCTAATCTGCTCTCTGAAATTTCTCTTCACAAGTTATTTCTCCATCATTACAAAATTTATCTGACTTAGTTGCAATTACCGGTCTGTTCCAATCTTGGAATTCTTTCAGAATTTCTCTATAATGAGCTAAATAACTTAGCAATTCTCTTTTAAATTTTCTACTATTTAATACTGAAGCAATAAAATTGGAAATTCCCCTTATTGAACGCAATGGAAAAAAAATATCCAGTTGAGAATTATCCTTATTGAATGAAAATGATATTTCATTTTTTTTTAAAAAGTAGTTTCATATCAAAAGCGTGTTGTATTAAATCAAATTTTAAACCATGTTTTACAAGTTCCCTGTTATACTATGGACTCCTGTAGTTCAGAATGAAATGGGTTGCCATAATTCTTAAAGTCTTTCGATTAATCTCAGATAAGGGGTGAATCGCTAGTATGGAGTTGATACAGAAATACTAAAATTATTTTCAGTTACATTATCAAATCAACACATCTTAATTGATAAATTACGGCCTGATCTCTAATTAGCTTATACCAATATAGTTTTAATATATGTTATACTAAATAGTGTTTCATTACACAAGAAATTATTTTTTTTTTTATTGCAACCCCTCCATAATCTTTAGAAATAAAAAAAAATTTTAACTCTGAAAATTCAATACATTTCGGCTAAAATGTAGAATAGGTATCCCCTTAGACTTGGCGATGTTTATTTGATGGATTCGGCTCTTCATTACTTCGGCTTCATTTCATTACTCTCGGTACATCTATCGCTATATAGGTAGTTTGGTGACTGATTTTGATTATATTTTAGTTTCATTAAACAACCTCAACCAAGATTGAAAGAATAATTAAGCCTCAGACTTAAAATTCATAATCACTAAAAGAACTCCATGTTTGAAGAATTTAATTCATTTCCTTACGTGATTCGTACAGACCTAAATAGGTGATTTCTCAGCAATATTTTAAGCCACACTGTGAAAGGACTTTTACATTCCACTTGAATAAATTTGTTATCTGAATTATTGCGATTATTAGAACATTAATTACAATTCACCAGCGTTTGCAATTTGTGATCTGCCATACTATATAACGTCGAAACAAATATTTCTGCAAAATATTCAACCCTGGACCCCCCCTCCCTTGAAAAATTCCTGTGTGCGCTACTATATATATATATATATAAAATTACAAATAACCTAATCCTACAATTGTAATAGTTTCTTGAAATCTTAAAAATTGTAATTTGGCAAAAAAAATTCCTTTTAAAAAAAAGATGTGGGACAAAAGATGTAAAACTTGAAAAAATGATCCATAATGATCAAATCAAAGGGGATTCTAAATTTACCTTCTGTAAGACATATAACGTATTTACTTATTGACATGCAATAAATGCCAATTTAAATATATAGGACAGACATCAAATAAAATTAATATTAGAATTAATCAACATAGATCAGATACTAAATATTTTAATAGTTTTAAAAAATTCAAATAAAATAGAAAAAACACTTTAGACACAGGGTTTTTGATCATGTATCACTCAATATTTTTAAAAGTTGTTCCTAATATTAAGAAGTTATGGTGGGAAAATTATTTTTATTAAATATTAAAAATTTTTTACCCTTATGGACTTTGTATTATACCAAGAAAAATATTAAAAAATGCAATCAAACTAAATTTCAAAAACACAAAAAAGGTTAATATAATATCTAATAATAGAAAAAAAGAGGGCTAGAACAAAAAAGTTTAAGTAGAGCCCAAAAAATCCTTTTGATAGTATTATAGATATTTGTAAAGTTTTTGATAACAATTTTAACAAAAAACACATTAAATTTTTATGTTTACTTAGTAAGAAAATTAGTATTACAGAAGATTACAATTTCAAATAAAATTAAAGATTGTCATGTTTTTCACATTTGGACATTCATAAATTTTTGAAAAAAAAAACATAACATAAATGTTAATGTAAAAGGATTAAAATAAATACGTAACTTTTTTATATGAATAAATCATATGATAATTTTAAAATTTTCTGACATTTTTAAAAAAACACATGTCATTTTTCCCAATACAAAATATCACTTTTAAAAAAAGCAAATACAAAAAAAAATAGGTAGATAAATTTTTTAACATAATGTGCCTATAAAGCAAGATAACTTAATATGTAAATGTAGTGAATTTAAAGATTTCATTGATCAACATCACAAGCATGGTTTTTAAAGGGATCTCAATTTGTAAAAGACAAAAATCTTAAAATATTATGAATAAAGGATGGTTTTAGATTAATGATTTCGAATAATAATAAAATTATAAAAAAATCGTTATATAATGATATTGAGCATTTTATATACAAAATAGCTATTAAATATAGTATCCCCTATAGAGGCTTTCACAGAATTCAAAATAAAAAAAAACATTTTTAAAAAAATTAAAACTAGGTTTTTTTAAAAAATCTTTTAATAATTTTAAAAAAGTCAGTTTAAAAAATTTACAAAATAAATTTAAAGTTTATGTTGAAAAATTTGGGAAATTTTTGATTCTTTGAAAAACTTTTAATTTATTGATCAAAATTACTTTTTAAATAATAAGCTTTTTTTTGTCTTCTTTTTTGATAGAGAAAAAAAAACGCGGGTTTTCAAAAAAGTTAAAATTAAAATTAAATAAAATTTTAATTTACATATATTTCTAACCCCCAAATTTAAAAGACCCAGAAATTTGGGGACAGTTACAAATGGTTTTAATACATATATCAGCAAAACAGGCAAAATTCTCCATGAAATATTGAGAAACAATAAATAACCTTAACCTCAGCCATTCTTAAAATAGAAATCACTTGTTGAAAAAATAAAAAGAAAAAAAAATTTTTATCTATAGTTTGATTTTAAGTTTCCTTTCTCTATTATATTGATGATTTGATTAATATTCTTGTAAATTTACATAAAGACAATTTATTTAAAATGTTAATTATGATAGATTTGGTTACTACTTAGGTTTGTCTTAAAAAAACTATATATATCATAAAGGTAACATTTTCACGATTAAAAGGGTTGCCCAAGGGCCCTGGACAAAGTTTGCCAATTTATACTTTACATTATTTTAAAATAGTTTCATTAATAATTCTAAATTTTATATTTATCGATATAGATGATATTCATCTTTGGAAACAACCAATTTTATACCCAAAATTTAAATTTTATCCAATATCTAATTTAATACAGACAAATGATAACAAAATGAAAAATTTTTTTTGACATACATGTCAAATTATATGAAAATGTAAAGTTTCTAATATTTATGATGGAAATAATTTAATTTCAATATTATAAAAGTTCCTCATTAAGTAATTTAAGTTTCTATATTCAGAAATATTGTTTTAATTATATACAACGTAATAAATTTCTTTTTTTAAAAAAACAGACATTATAAATAATATACACATTTTACTAAATATTGCTTAAATCAGAAATACCCAATTTATTTTATTAATAGTTATATAAATAAAGTTTTCAAAAAAGTTAAATTAAAATTTAGTTGATAAAGCTTATTATATAAACAAATATTTTGATATAGTTATCTCCATAGTCTAATATTAATTAGAAATTTCTTACTATTATTTTATTCATATTTTCGGTGTTAAGTTATGCTATAATATGCAACTATTTTAATTTTTATTTCCATTTTAATCTTTTTTTTAAGTGCTACTTTAGCCATTTTTTTGATTTAAATCTGTATTAGGTATAGAATCTGGCAACAAATTGAATGTTTCCACTCAGATTTAGCGCGGGGTTTGCTTTTGTAAGTGAATTTTTTGGTAAGTTACCCCTATCTTGTAATGGATTTGATATTTCTATCCATTATTTCCTTTGGTTTTGCTAGTGTTATTTACAAAAAAGGGGGAAAATTTTGGGCCAAAACATGTTCAACCCCCCTTTTTTTATAAAAAATTTTTTTTATACAACGTCCTAAGTCGTTTGTTCTGGCACTGCAATCCATTTTTTATTTATTATCTCGATTACTCTTTTTTTCCTTCTTTTGTGATTTTCCTGCTGTCTATGTGTTTGTCGAGTTTGTTGTTTGGGTGTGATCTCTAGTTGAGAAATTGACCCATATATATATATATATATATATATATAATATATATAATATTAAAATAATATAAAACTCCCCATTGTTATTTTTTATCACATGCAATATATATGAATTACTGCTACAATTCTATCAAGACTGGTTTTCTTTAATTCATTTTGGTCCTTCAAGGCAATGCAAGATGCTTAGATATATTTACCCGCTTAATGGAAATACTATATTAACTGTAACTTCAGTTCTCAAAAAAGGGGCCGGTTATCGAATTATTGTAGCGGATATAAACCCATTGGCTTGCAAAGATTAAAACAATGTGATTTTAGAAAATTTTATAAATTTCTTTGGTTTAACTAAGTTGAGGGCTTTTGAATAAGGAAGAAAAATGCTTTTGTCTGTCCTAAACATTGCTTGCAATTTTCCTTTATGTCTTGTTACTGTGTTCTCTTGTGTTTTCCGTGTAATGTGTTGCCTTCAAAATATATCCGATTCTCAATAAAAAAATATGATATACTTGCATTCCTGAATCCTTTTGGATAGAAGTACATAGAAAATAACACTTGAAGAACTCGCGATGTTTCCCTCACGCGCAATATATCAAATCAAAATTAACTTTAAAATATCAAGATGTTTAATGTTGAAGACCTCCTAATTTGTTTGAATTAATTTTTCTTCAGCTTTGATTTACTTCATGTTGTTGTTGATGCACCTGATAGGGAAAAGGTCAGATCGAGACCCACGGAATTCATCATGGCAAACGGCTAAGTGTTAGCCGTAGCTTTGAGTACCATACAGGCTCGTTTCCTCCCCAATTCTGAGAGATGGACACCTGAGGGGTGGTCAGGGGCCTCCCACCTCTCCCCCTTCCACCAACCTCACGAAAGGAGTTGTGGCTCGATGGCTATTCATAGTACCCTCTTGCCGCGAAGGCACTATACATTTACAAACATCTATGTCTTCTCCGGGATTCGAACCCAGACCCTACGGCACAGCAGTCGGAGTCGCTAACCACTGTACCAGACGAGCGACATTTACTTCATTCATCAGTAAATATATCTCCTGCCTATATCCATTCGCATTAAAAACGGTAATCAGATATGGAGGGTCCCAAATCTTATCAGCCTCCAATTTCGCACTCTATAGCGATTTATTTTCTTTCGCAATAAGAAAATATCGAAAAAAATTGTAACAATGAGACTAATATAGTAGATATGCAATTGAGGCAAATTATAATTAAAAATATTTGACCTTATTTTTTTTCGGTGTATAACTGTTAAAATGTATGTAAATCATTTTTGTTAATAGAATTTTTCAAGGAAGCAATCCTCTTATTATGAATTAATCTTGTAATGTTAATCTTGACTAATTATTATATCAATTTTTGTAACTTGCTCAACTGACTTTCAATTTAAATTTATTATCATTATTGAAAATTAATATTATTGAAAAGCTGTCACATAACATGGTTTTGGAGTCAAAAGCGGTTCATGAGTTGCGACTTTTGAAATATAAATTTTTTGCTGGATGCTACAACCCAAGATCATTAAACCTTAATTTTATCTTTCCCGTTTTTGTTATTTCCTTATAGTTTATACGCAAATTGAAATTAAATAAGACGCATTAAAATTAATTTACATAAAAACAAAAAATGAAATTCTTAAAAGAAATCCTACGAGTTCTAACTTTTTCAATGAAAACTTGAATTAAAATTAAGTTTTACATGTAACAGAAATTGGGACTCATATGCAGACATAAAACACAATCTAAATATTTATAAACTTATCGAGAGAACGAAGAAAAGTATTTCCATATCATACAGATTTTTGCATTTAATTTATTATTATATTTTATCTTTTTATATATTCTCCAACACAAGAGAATAAACACACGGGGAAAAAAATAAAAGAACACAAGAAATGACAAAACTCCATTCAGATTCAAAATCAGTTCCAGGAATTGCAGATTAAAATAAACTCGACAAAATTCTCGGAGGTGTTTAACCTCTGCCTTTCCATCAGTCGTCACATACTATTTTATTCTTCTCTCTTTTTTTTCTTAAATAGCTCTTACATTTAACCTCAATTCAAAAGAAAAGGGTGTCATTCATATATTTCTCTCTTCCACCCCCGCGCATGCGTAGTAGAATTCCCGGCTCAGGTTGGAAGCGTGAGAAAGTATCCACGTCTCTCGAAACAGAGGAAAGACGACAAAAAAAGCAGGAAACACACAAAACCACTGTTGCGTGAGCCAAGGACGACGCACCGTGACGTCATCTCAAGATGGGGGTGGAAGAAGGGGTCAGAGAAGGCCCACCGTCTCATTTGAGTGACACTTGGTTTGGAACGCGTGCGACCCTACATCCGGTCCTCACCCTTCAATTAGGAGTCATGAGCAGATTGCGATTCCCTCTTAATATCAACCTTCTTGGCACCCCCCTGTTGAGAAAGTGACGCGTCAATTGGTGTTAACGTGGGTTTTCGAAAGGGTGTTGAAACGATAGGCGATCTCTGTTTCGTTGGCTGGATTGAGATGATTGATTAATCTCTTGGGGTTCAATTAAACCTATCTTTGTAGTCAGTAGCGCATACAGGAATTTTTAAAAGAGGGGGAGGGTCCAGGGTTGAAAGTCCATCATTCTTGTATCATGCTCCTTTTGATTGTGTCGATTTTCGGGAACAAAACACAGTAAAAACTAATTATTGAATAAATAATTAGCATTAATTAATAAAATTAATCATCAATAACAAATACTTAATAAAATTTTACGTACTATATACTTAGAATTATAATCATTCGGAAAAAAAATCAAGGACTTTGGGGGTCCAGACCCCCAGGACCCCTCCCTTGTGTGCGCCACTGCTTGTAGTTTCTTTTCTCTTTTATTAAAATTATTGCCACGATGTTTGAATGGCTTTGACAGTGGTTGAGGAATATTTCTTGTAGGAGCCAAGACACTATCGTACATTTTTGGCACTTTATGGAAGTTATGAGTCCTATTTGCAAATTTTTTTGTATACATATATATATTCTTGATTTCAGGTTGTGTAGTTCTTAAATATCGCCTAGATGTGTGCTACCGCTAACTATCACAGTTTCGTATCATAGTACCAAAAAAAACCCTCTAAGGTTACTGGGGCAAGTAAAGTATATTCTCAACGTATTATGGCTATGCAATCCAATTGGAAAAGAAATAAAATACTCCTTACCATAATGTTCCCCCTTTACATCAAGTGTGGGCACTAGCGCACACAGGAATTTTTCCAAGGTGGTCGAAATTCACCATTCTTGTATCATACTCCTTTTGATTTTGTCGATTTTCGGGAACAAAACACAGTAAAATTATTTAATAAATAATTAGCATAAATTAATACAATTAATCATTAATAACAAATACTAATTAAATTTTACGTACTATATACTTAGCATTATAATCAATCGGAAAAATATATACTTACTATATACTTAGCATTATAATCAAGGGAGGGGGCCGGTCCCCCAGGACTCCCCCTTGTGTGCGCCACTGAGTGTGGACAATTATTTTGACTTGCGGAACTTTGCGGGCACACTTCGTGGAAGGGGAGGATTCCAGAGGGCTTCACCTTTAGAAAATGATTGCATTCATTAGTGAACTTTTCATCTCACAAAAGGTATAAATTGTACCCAGTAGCGCACACAGGAATTTTTTAAAAGAGGGGGAGGGTCCAGGTCGAAAGTCCATCATTCTTGTATGATTCTCTTTTTGATTTTGTTGATTTTCGGAAACAAAAAAAGAAAAAACAAATTATTAAAATAAAAATTGGCTTTAAAATTAAAAAAATTAATAATAATTTAAAATATTTAAATAAAATTTTTTATTTCATATCCTTAGAATTATAACCCTTTTGGGGGAAAAAAAAATTTAGGGTTTTTTGGGAAGGGGGCCCCTTCCCCTGATCCCAAATTATTGAAAATATAAAAATTCAATAAATGGGAGTTAAAAAAATGGGTGACATTTTTTGTTCAATTTATTTATTGTGAAATTTTTCAAAACCCCTTTCTGAAAGCAAAATTTTTTTGAAAATTTTTGGATTTTGTACCCACCACACTTATGTCTTTTTTTGGAAATGGTGGTTTTTTCCCCGTTTAAATTCTCATCACACCCTAAAAAGTCAATGTCAAAGCTTGCACCTCACTTATTTTGTTGTTTAAAAAGCACAAAAAACTTAAATTACAAATATTTGTTGACTAAAATTTAAAGAGCATTTTCTGTCTATTTCATTTTTTATTGTCTTGGAGGGTAGCAAAACACTCTTTGTGGACTATAGTTTGCTTGCCATTGTCCTTTGATATGGAGAATAGCATATTTTAATATTTAATTTACATTCCTTTTTTTTTTAAAATTCCTTTTTTTTTAAAATCAATTTTTTGTGCTATACGGGTTTCTTATGACTAACAAGGCTAGATTAAGTTCGTAATATTGCCTATCCGAAAAAGTCCTGGCACCTAGGGGCACACACAGGTATTTTCAAGGGAGGGGGAAATCCAGGGTTGGAAGTCCACCACCCCGTAAAATCCAAAACCCGCCCAAATATTTTTCGTTTTTTGGGGGGTTGTGAACAAAAAAAAAGTGAGAAAAAACTATTGAAAAAAATAATTAGCATTAATTAATAAAATTAATTATTAATAACAAATTAATTAAATTTTATGCCCCATTTCAAAAGGATTATAATCAACCCGGGGGAAAAAAAAGCCAAGGGCTTTGGGGTTGGGGTTCGGACCCGGGAACACCCCCTCCACTTGTATGCGCTACTGCCGGGCACTAATATGAATTGGAAAGAAAATATTGTTTGGAGAGCCTCAAATATATAATAAGGGATATATGGTGAAGGGTAGTTTGGCTCATGCAAAAATTGGTGCACATTGATAGATTTATCCAATGACTTTAAACATTTGGCCCCAAAAAAGGGTTTTTAAGGGGGGTCCCGGATCGAAAGTCTACCATTTTGGATCCCCCGCCCAATACGCCGCCCAACAAAATTCTTTTGATTTTGTTGGGTTTTCGGGAACAAAAAAAAATACAAAATTAATTATTGAGTAAATAATTAAAACATTAATTTATAAAATTAAATAAAACAAATTCATAATTAAATTTTACAACAGCCTGGGTTTTTAAAAAGATGAAAAAAAATCAAGGCCTATAGGGGGGTTTTCCCGGGCCCCTAGAACACCCCTTTTTGCCCTGGACTTAAGTCGTTGTCAGAAAAAAAATATAGAAGGGTTTGTTCTACAGAGCCTTCGATATTTTGATTATCCCTCTACATGTACGACTAGTCATTCGTGGGATATTGTTCAAGTAGCTTTGTCTATATATTAATTTTGAAAAAAAAAAAAATTCTAGAAAAATTTGTAGGGTTGGGTGAAAAAGGATGAGGAAAAGCTTCTCGTACCTAAAGGAATGGAGAACCGAATGGCAGACACCTGACCATTAGTGGACACAAAAAAATTTTTTTAAGGGGGGGTCCCGGGGGGGAAAATCCACCATTTTGGGGTTAAAGCTCCCAAAACGCTGCCCAACATATTCTTTTTTATTTTGTTGATTGTCGGGAACAAAAACAATACAAAATTAATTATTAAACCCTTTTTTAGCATTAATTAATAAAATTAATTATTAATAACAAATGCATAATTAAATTTTTGCGGGTTGTATACATAGGATTATAAACCAATCGAAAAAAAACTAGGGGTATGGGGGGGCGGGCCCCCCGGACCCCCCCGTGTGCGCCACTGCACCCGGGCTCATATTCTTTACCTGCAGACGTTAGCAGGACAAAATGGAATAGATTTCAGACGTTCGGTGGTCCTACTGAAGACATATAATTGGTATAGACAAGGGTGGGGCTCACTCCCCTCCCCCGTAGACCAACACATTTTTAATTTTTACAATAAAAATTACTCTTCGGTGCTTTCGCTTACATCTTTTAGAAATGTAACCCTCCCATGAAAGTATCCTGTGAACGAAACTGAGACATACTTTGATCATTCTATCAAGCTCAGACGTTCGTAAAGTGGCGTACAGGACTTAAGGGAAAAATGTTCCTTTTTGTGTAATTTGTTATTAAATAATGTTTTCTTATTAAAAGCAAAGTCTAATTTATACATATTAAAAACAATTTGGCTTCTGTTATAGCATTTTTATAAATCAGGCAAAATGATGGCAATGATGATTTTGAGTTTGGAAATAAATGTTAGATCAAAATAAGTATTTATTTCTAGAATAGTTTTCAAATTTATATGACTCTTTTGAAAATGATAATATTTCAACAGTGCCATGCAGCAGAGAAATTCAAT